>KE154860.1:358674-370949 GCA_000411075.1 Sisymbrium irio | reverse complement strand
ATATATGGAAGGTAAGTTCATGCGTGCGGGTGCGGGTATTATCTCAACCCATTATTTTTGGCCATGGACGAGTCCTAGGCTTTACAACATTACAGGTAGGATTATTCGTGCGGGTATTATCTCACCATTATTTTCGGCTTATACATTACACGATTTTTGAATTGTCGACTAGTAAAATGGGAAAAAAATTAAACCCAACTTCTCAACACGGGAAGTGGAAGTAGTAGCCGTAGAAGCATCATCAACCTTTACGAATTTAACGAGTAATTAAGGTCATTTCCCTATCAGTGGTGAGAACTAGTTCTGGTGCACAGCTCCAAGGCCCTGGGATGGTTCCAACGGTTCCAGTTAAGGTGGCCAACTTGTAAACGTTTGCTTCTGCTTTTTCTCCGGCTTTCTCAATTCTAAACCAGTTACTTCTGCTCAACCGTTCCCCACCGATGCGAATTGCAAGCTCATCGGAAACCAATGAGGTTTCATTATTAAATTTTGTGGATTTCCAACTTAAAACTAATTGACAATGAGTTAAAGTCCTTTATATATTATTTAAAGTTTTTTCTCACTTTTAATATGAAATATTATTAACTCATACACTCTTTAGTAATTAAGGTTTTTGGCCCGTTAATCCCTACTAATCTAATACCATCCCTGGAAATAATGATTATTTTAATTATTAATTTCGTCAAACCATCATTTTTGGATTCGAAGACAAATGTCATCTTTTCGGGTCAGATTAAAAGAGTGTATTAGAACCCGCTCTAATATCATATTATGTTTGACTTCCAACTCAAAACTAATTGGTAATAAGTGGATTGATCCAAATTCCTTATATAACTCGTACACTTTTCAATGATAGAGACTCATAGTCCATCAATCCCTACTCATTAACTTCTCAAAGCTTGCAGAAGTCGAGTCGGACCTGAACTTCATGTTTACAAATTCCCTTGTTAAGATAGTTGTTCCAGAGTGCGGGGTTGGAAATTCGAAGCTGACCGGTTGGCCTGGATCGTTGAGAACAAAATTTCCATAGCAAAGTTTTTTGGTTTTCTACTCACGCACGTTATGAGGGTTGGGTTTAGACTCTTTGGTATCAGCACGAGGAACATGCACGATGAGTCATGGTAACTAACACGTAAAGGAAATTCAAATAATTCATCGGAAGAAGTCAATATTTTAAACAGAGAGATAGGGATGTGTTAGGCAACGTATGAATGATTCTTTACATCTCTATTTCTTTCTGGAATTAACTGTTTTTCTTTTATTTTAAAACATCTTATTATTTAGTCAGTAAAAAGTAAAAACAAACGAAATGATTTCCTCCGGGCCGCCACGGTTAAGAAAACAAAATGAGTGACAACAATTCAAAGTCCCAATAATAACAGCAATACAGTTTTATAAGTGACCAAAAGGAGATTGAAAAATGGGCTGAGTAAAGAATTGACAGAAAAAGATGGGAAAATACAAGTCAACTGTTGCAATTTTAACAATTATAACCCAGAAGGCGAAAAAGCTACATTTAATCTCTTATTGGTATACATTTCATATTTACTATTACAAGTCAACCAAAATCAGGGAAAAAGATATTTTTTTTTGCTGAATATACATTAGTGGAGATTAAAAATAAGAATATATTTATAAAAGAAAAAAAGAACTAGCCATGGTCCACATAAAAATTTCTATATTAACTTTATTGAGATAGCAAACTGAAATATAAATGATATATAACCATAATCTTAAAACTTCTATACATAAATAACCAACAGAACCATCTCCTAGAGAAGTAGTGATTTCATCAACCGCATGTGAAATTACTATTCGTGAAAATGGTAATTCCATTCGATTATTCTCTGTATATGTGGGAAAAAAACCCGTCAGTGAATAAAGTAGGAATTTTCTTTGATGCATATGAAATTACTACTTATTCAGGAGTAATATAAAATTTATTATAAAAAATTATTTTATGGTTATTCTCTTAATTTAAAGATTTTTTATAGCCACTAGACCTAATTTTTCTTTAAAAAAAATAAACTTGAAGAACATGATACAGATGGAGCTAAAGAGCAAAAAAAATCTAATATGGTTGAGATTAAGATTAATATGTTAAGTTTTCTGGACTTCCAATTCAAAACCGATTGGTAATGAGTGGATTGGTCCAAAATCTCTTATATATTGTTCAAGATCTTTTCTCACTTCCGATATCAGACATTATTAATTCACACATTCTTTAGTGATTAAAGTCCATAACCATTATTCCCTACTAATCTTGATATCCTTCCTTGAGGTAATGATCATTCTAGTCATTAATTTCGTCAAATCATCATTTTGGGTTTGAGGGAAAATGTCATCTTTTCGAACCAGAATACGAGAGTGTGTGGACCGACAGCTAAATTTTCTTTTGTAATTAGATTTAGTGGTTCTGATACCATGTTAAGTTCCCTTGATTTTCAACTCAAAACTAATTGGTAATAAGTGGATTTATTCAATTCTTTTATATATTAGTTAAGGTTCATTTCCACTTTCGATATGAGATATTATTAACTCACTGTCTTTAGTTATCATATTCCATAACACATTAATCTCTATTAATATCAATATAATAAGAAACCATCTTTATACTTTGTGTGTCATTCTTTCAAAAAAGAAAAAAAAAATACTTTGTGTGTCTTCATTATCTTATTAAAATATGGCTGCCCGAAGAAAATGTCTAACCACGCCGGCTGAATATTAATGATCGAAATGATATCTCCAACAAAACGTTTTTCCTAAATCACTTGTGAAGAAAGTAAGCAGCTGCGGTAGCCAAAACCCTAAATCCATGTTGAGGGTAAAAGGCCCATAAGAGACTCTAAATGTGTTGAAAATTTGAAACTCAAACAAACAATGAACTTAATTAAGAAGATACATAACTAGATAATAGCTATATAACTCATAATCTCCTTATATACACTAAGTTAACTTATATCTTATATCTATATACTGATATTTTAGTCATCGTGATCAATGTAGGTGCGGAGGAGCATGGTGGCGTAGCAGTGGAGTATATAGAGACGGGAACGAAGTTATTTCACCAACACAGAGCATTTGGTTGTGAAGCAATCCTTGTTTTGGAATTAGGGTTTTTTGTGCCAGATATTCAGCCTTGGTGAATATCGACGATGCTACAGTGTGTGTAGTAAGTGTATCCTTCTCTTGATAAGGAAGTTTGGGAGGACGGTCTCCCACAGCTTTTCTAGGCTTTGAACTCGTTAATTCGCTTGTATTCTTTACATTTCAGCTTGAAGGAGGAGAAGGACCTTTCGATCCATAGAAGGAGAAGGAAGGAAGATGTCAATAAGTATCTGCATTCTAGTTTTACTACGTATTCTCGAGAAGGGTTTTCAGAGGTATAGTCTTCCGCTGAGTACTCAGTATTTGTTATTACTAATCAACCAAAAGCATGAAAAAGAACATACAAATTAACGGAGCTGGAGACCAAAAAGATCACTATGGCTGAGTTTAAGATAAATGAGAAACATGAGAAATCATGGAGAACAAACATCACCACCATCATGAGTGGTGAAACTCATCAACAAAACAGTCAGAAACTGGTTAAACACAGCTCGAGAAGGAGATAAAAACCTTCACGAGAGCTTAGTTATCTGGTTTTCATCCCATGGATTAACGTCTATTTGTGTAATCTATAGTTTCCTTCATTCAAAGCACAGAAGCATGTACTTGTAACACAGTTTTTTTCTTTTTAAAATTTAACATTCAATTCGAAAAGAAAAAAAGTAAGAAACCCTCTTTATACTATCTGTTTTCATATATGATCTTAATAAAATATGGCCTAAGAAAATGTCAACCATGTAGGCCGAAATTGATCAAAATGAAATCTCCAGCAAAACGTTTTTCCTAAGTCACTTGTGAAGTAAGTAAGCAGGCTTTATTCTCGGGTAAGCAAGGCACGTTGGAAAGGAGAAAGACTGAGATACATCATGCTTTTTTAAACCTAATTATGCAATGAACTAAACAGAGAATTTAATTGAACTACAGAAGCGGGAGGCGACTTTTTGGGCGATAAAAGTGACCTCTTTTTCTTTTATCCGCCGGCGTCTCTCACTGCGTCGGGTTCCCACATTCGCCTGCCCTCCAGGCCCTCCCCTCCTCATGGGGAAGAAAAAATCTCCCAAAAAATCTTCTCATAAGAAATCAGGCCACAAGGCTCATCTTCCCCCTGGCTCCTCCACCTCATCTTCCCCGTTTAAACCTCCCGCTTCCGATGGGGACCCAGGTCCCGATGCCCAGGTTCAGAATGCGTCTCCGCCTCATTCTACTCCAGATCCGACATCCTCTGTAGCTCGTGAGTCAGGGCCCCCGTTGGAATGCTCGGATGCTCCGGTTTTGACCGTTCCACATCTTTCAGATCTGACAGACGCTTCTGTGAAAGCTGTCTCTACAGCCGTTCCAGGACCGAATGTCCATAAATCAGAGGCTGGGCTTCGCTCCGGCTTTACTGAACCTCAAGTTCCCCCGGTGACTAGAAATGAACCCAACATCACAACCTCAGAGCCGCCGGTGGGAAAATCAAAAGCGGATGATTCTTGGTGTGATGTCGCCAAAGGAACCGCAAAAAGTTACAGAAGACCGGTACAGGTTTCACTCTACCCTCGGGCGAAGCCTGCGTCAAAATCCCTAACTCTATAATAGAGAAAAATCGAAAATCTTGGGAATGCTTTCTCTAGGGCCAGTTCTACTCCGACCCCCATCACAAGGCACAATTCATAACATTGTCAACGGCATTTGGAGCAAGCACTTTCGTGATATCTCAGTGTCAAAAATGGAAGGTTTCTCCTTCCTCTTCAGGATCCCAAATGCTGCTACAAGAAATAGAGTAATCAATCAACGTCTTTGGCAGATAGAAGTCCAAACAATGTTTGTAGCCAAATGGGAGCCGGGGAATGTCCCCTCTAAGCCGGAACTCTCTGCTGCTCCAATCTGGCTTGAATTACGTAATGTCCCTCTGCAGTTCTTCAACGAGGATGGACTTGAGCGTATTGCTAGTCTAGTCGGGGAACCAAAATTTCTTCATCCTTCGACAGCAAACAAAACAAATCTTGAAGTTGCTAAGGTGTTCACCGTTATTGATCCTCGGAGATCTCTTCCAGAGGCTGTCAATGTCCAGTTTGAGTCAGGGCAAATAGCCAGAGTGTCTGTCTCGAGCCCCTGGATGCCCCCCGTCTGCAGCCATTGTAAGGAGATTGGGCATAGCTTAAAACGGTGCAGGGCGGCCCCGATTATCTGTTCTGGTTGCAAGCCAACTGTTCACTCAAAAGAGAACTGCCCGAGACATAAGACTCCCAATAATTCCATTCCGGGCTCGAGAAGGAATAGAGCGCATTCAAAATCTGAGGAATGGAGGGAAAAGTCCACTTCAAAAGCCACTGCTGAGACCACTGATTATCCTAACATAGCTGCTACGCCGTCCTCATGAGAAGCAGGTACAAGTGGCTTAACACCTGAGGACAAGGCTATGCCAAGAATTTCTCCAGAATCTTCGGATTTCAAGACTCAGTACCTTAACGAATCAAGCTCTGGGGATGCTCTGAAGTTGAATCTGACTCTTCGGATTTATCGTCAGGTGACTCTGATTATGTTCAGACTGAGAAGTTTGGTTTTACTAAAGTGTTGTCTAAAAAACAACAGAAGCGTGTCCGGGGCAAGGGCCCCATCGTATCTTAAGTATGTGTACACAACTTTTTTGCTGGAATGTACGCAGGTTCAATGTATATAATCACCGCAACGGATTTAGGAAATGGTTCAAGGTTAGTAAACCCCTTTTTGGTGGTATTATTGAGACGCATGTTAAACAGCCGAAGCATCTGAAGTTCATTAACGGCTTGCTCCCTGGCTGGTTCCACGAGGAAAATTATGGGTTTTCTGATTTGGGAAAGATTTGGGTTCTCTGGCATCATAGTGTCAAGGTCGTAGTCATCTCTAAGTCTCTTCAAATGATCACGTGTGATGTTCTCTTACCGGATACAAAGCAGTGGATGGTAGTTTCTATTGTGTATGCTTCGAATGACAAGGAATTAAGGATGGAGCTATGGTCTGAGCTTACACATATGGCCGCGAGTCAAGTGGTGTCCCAAAAGCCCTGGATTGTCTTGGGTGATTTCAACAAAATTCTTACCCCGAGTGAGCACTCAAATCCGCCTAGCCTGAATATTGACTCAAGAATGAGAGAATTTGGGGATTGCTTAATGCAGGCAGAGCTCTCAGACCTCACCTTTTGCGGCTCTATTTTCACTTGGTGGAACAAGAGCATCACGAAACCAGTGGCCAAGAAGTTGGACAGAATTTTAGTAAATGATCAATGGTCAGTCAGTTTCCCATCAGCGTTTGCTGTGTTTGGTGAACCTGATTTCTCGGATCACGTCTCCTGTGGAGTTACTCTCCAACTACGGTACAAGAAAGTTTCTGCTCCTTTCAAGTTTTATAACTTCCTCTTGTAGCATCACGATTTCCTTGATATCTTAAGACAAGAATGGTTCTCTTGCAATGTTACTGGCTCATCGATGTTCCGTGTTGCTAAGAAACTCAAAGCTATGAAGTCGGTGATCAGAGCGTTTAAAAAGGAAAACTTTTCGAACTTGGAAAAAAGAGTTATGGAAGCTCATGACGAGTTACTAAAGTGTCAATCGGAACTCCTCTCGAATCCTGTACCGTCTCTGGCACAACGAGAAGCTGAGGCTCTGAAAAAATGGTCAATCCTTGCTAAAGCGGAGGAACGCTTCTTTGCTCAGAGATCGCATGTGAATTGGTTACAGAACGGGGACAGCAACACTGCTTATTACCATCGGTTTACCTCCCTGAGAAAATCAATTAATCACATCCATTTTCTTCTTAACTGTAGGGATGAAAGAATTGATTCTGCTTCTGATATTCAAGCCCACTGCATTGACTACTTCACGAACCTGTTAGGTGGGTCTGTGCCTCCCCAGATGTTTATACAGTCCGACATTGATATTCTCCTCCCATACAGTTGCTCTCAAAATCAAAAACAGAGTCTAGCGCAAATGTTCTCCAACGATGAAATCAGAGAGGCTTTTTTCTCGCTTCCAAGAAATAAAACGTGTGGTCCAGATGGCTTCTCGGCAGAATTCTTCATGGGATGCTGGAGTATTGTTGGACATGAGGTCTGTGATGTGGTACAAGAATTCTTTATTTCGGGATATTTGCTCAAGCAGTGGAACGCAACGTCTTTAGTCCTTATTCCGAAGATACCAAATGCCTGCAGAACAAACGACTTCAGACCTATAGCGTGCTTGAACACTATATCAAAGTAGTCTCCAAACTTCTCGCTAATAGATTAAAGCGGATCCTGGGAGAATTTATTGGCAATGCTCAGTCTGCTTTTATACCAGGACGTCTTTTGGCTGAAAATGTCTTGTTGGCAACGGAAATAATTCAGGGCTATAACAGATCAAGCATTGATCCGAGAGCCATGCTGAAAGTGGATCTGAGGAAGGCTTTTGATTCGGTCTGGTGGGAATTTATTCTGTCTTCCCTAAGGGCTATTGGTATGCCTGAGATCTTTATAAACTGGATTGACCAATGTATATCGACTCCTTCCTTCTCGGTGGTCGTTAATGGGTCTTCTTGTGGTTATTTCACGAGCTTTAAAGGATTAAGACAGGGAGATCACCTTTCCCCCTATCTGTTTGTTCTAGCGATGGAAGTCTTCTCCAGCTTACTTCGGTCTCGTTTTGACAGTGGCTACATCAGGTACCACCCGAATACTGAGGACTTGAACATATCGCACTTGATGTTTGCTGATGATGTGATGATTTTTTTTGAGGGTGGAAGTTCTTCGTTGCATGCCATCACTGAGACTCTTGATGATTTTGCAAGTTGGTCAGGACTTTCTATGAACAGGGAAAAAACGCAAATCTACCATGCGGGATTAAACAACTGTGAATCAAATTCCATCGCCCGCTATGGATTCACTCTTGGATCGCTACCGATTAGGTACTTAAGTCTCCCTCTTATGCACCGAAAGCTTAAAATCTCTGAATATTCGCCGTTGTTAGACTCTCTATCGAGAACTTTTAGAGGTTGGGCTACTAAAACGCTATCGTATGCGGGTCGAGTGCAGTTGCTTTCGTCAGTCATTTCTGGAACAGTTAACTTCTGGATTTCCACTTTCATGCTTCCTCTGGGCTGTATTAAGAAGATTGAAGCTTTGTGTGCTCGGTTCCTATGGTCTGGTGGCATTGATAACCGCAAAATTCACAAGGTACCGTGGAATACAATCTGCCTTCCAAAAGCTGAAGGAGGGCTTGGTCTTAAGAGATTTGAGGTTTGGAACAAAACGATGTGTCTGCATTTCACTTGGGCTCTAGTCTCTGACAAAGACTCATTATGGGTAGCATGGCACAAATACCATAACTTGAGAGGCAAAAACTTCTGGGCAGTTGATTTATCGGACAGGGACTCGTGGACATGGAAGTCTTTGTTGAACTTGCGACCTTGGGCAGCTAAATTCATCAAACCAATCCTTGGAAATGGCCGAACTATTAGTTTTTGGTTTGACCCTTGGACACCGTTAGGTCCGCTTATCTCATTACTTGGTATCTCGGGACCGAGAAAATTGAGGATTCCTCTCGCTGCACCGGTTGCTGCGGCTGCTAGTGAAAACTGCTGGAACCTTCCTTCGCCCCGGTCAGAGGAAGCTTTAGCTCTCCATGCTCACCTCACAACTGTCTCTCCTCCTCAAGCCGATTCCATTCCTGACTCCTACGTTTGGGTGGTCGATGGCAAAGACTGTGATGGTTTTTCCTCTTCAAAAACATGGGAAGCATGTAGACCGAGAGAAGAGAAGAAAGAATGGACGACTTTGGTCTGGTTTAAGGGAGCGGTACCAAGAAATGCTTTTCACATGTGGGTGGCTCACTTAAACCGTTTGCCAACACGGTCGAGACTATCCGCGTGGGGTCTAAACGTCCCGTCTACTTGTTGTCTTTGTGCTAACTATGACGAGACGAGAGATCATCTTATGCTATCCTGTGAATTCAGCATGACTATTTGGAGTCTTGTTCTTCTAAGGATTGGGCATCACCGGTCAGCTTTTGGTTCATGGTCTGAGCTTCTGTCGTGGCTACGAAGGACAAGCAATCGGACTCTGGCGATTCTTAGAAGGCTTGTCACTCAAGCAACACTTAACCACATATGGAGACAGCGTAATGAAGTACTGCATAACCAACGACGCTTTTCGCCTCAGCTCATCTTCAAGCAGATAGACAGGGAGGTCAAAAATACAATCATGGCTAAAAGGCACAAATCCAAATTTGCAGATCTAATGGTAAAGTGGCTTTGATTCTTTAGATTCCCAAATCAGAAATTATTGCTTTCCTTATTTTTATCTTTTTTGCCAAGGAGGCTCTAGCTAAGGTTTTCATTTTGTAATTCCTAAAAACATCATTAATTAATGATATTCACAATTTGGCAAAAAAAAAAAAAAAACCTAATTATGTAAGATTTATTTTAATGGAAAGCTGTGTCTCATAAAGCGGTGGAAAACATGATTTATTTTTTTATTTATAGCAGATTGTTCGTGCGGGTATTATCTCACCATTATTTTTGGCCATGGACGGGTCTTCGGCTTATACATAACACGGTATTTGAATTGTCGACTAGTAAAATGGGAACAAACTTAAACTCAACTTCTCAACACGGGAAGTCGAAGTAGTAGCTATTGGGAGATCCAGAAGACCTCTATCGGGGGGAGCTATGACAAGACCACCGCCATTAATCTCGGTGTTTACTGGTTTGATGAAGTATTTGTTCACCTTTTCGAACTCATTTCCGACAGTGTCCTTGACGGGTTCTTCTCCGTGGGTGCAGAAAGTTGCAGCCAACATCAACATGAGAGTGATGAGAAAGGAGACCAATATGGGATTGCGATTACTTATTGCTTTTGTATTATAGAGATCAAAGATAAAAAATATAAATCAAACATGTTACCAATCATCAGATAATTTTTAGTTTTTGAATTTCCTTTTGAGTTAAATGGTTTATGATTGTGTTAGAATTTTGAGTTATATTCTTTATAAAATTGATAATTCAAAAATTAAAATAACATCAACAAAAATTTCATATATTAAAATGTATTAAATGTTGAGTTAATAATTTTCTTCTACTATAATGTATTATTCAAGTTTTTTTTCCAATAAATTAATAAAATATTTTCATAAATTTTATACCATATTAGTTTTATTATAGATTACATCAAACAGTAACATCTGTTATAACTCAAATATAATATTTTATGTTACCAATCAAAAGATTGTATCCATATTTATCGGAATTTTATGATGTTAAATATAAAACCAAGTTTAAAATTAAAGATTGACGTCCCTCATCTGTGTTAAGTAAATCCAAAACTTATCAGTTTTTGTAAGTTTTTTTATTTTTTATTTACGTCGCATTATGAGGGTTGAAAAGATGGGTTTAGACTCTTTGGTATCAGCACGAGGAACATGCACGATGACTGATTCATAGTAACTAACATATAAAGGAAAATGAAATAATTCATCGGAAGACGATAATCTTTTAAACAGAGAGATAGGGATGTGTTAGGCAACGACGTATGAATGATTCTTTACATCTCTATTTCTTTCTGGAAAGAACTTTTGTTCTTTTAATTTAAATCATCTTATTAATTAGTAGTACTAAAAACAAACGAAATGATTTCCTCCGGACCACCAAGGTTAAGAAAACAAAATGAGTGACAACAACTCAAAGTCCCAATAATAATAACAGTAATACAGTTTTATTAGTGACCAAATTAAAGAGATAAGAATGAGAGAAAAAAATGGGTCGAGTAAAAAATTGTCAGAGGAAAGATAGGAAAATGCAAATCAACTTTTGTAATCTTGACAACTGTAACCGAAAATGCGAAAAAAGCTACATTTATGGAATCTCTTATTGGTATTCATATTTGCTATTACAAGCAGGAGATAAAAAATAAAATTTGAAGAACACATGATAGAGAGGGAGCTAAAGACCAAAAATATGGTTGAGATAAAGATTAATAAGAAACCATCTTTTTTTCTTTTTGAAAGAAAGAAACCATCTTTATACTCCGTGTCTTCATGATCTTATTAAATATGACTGGCTGAATATTGATAGAAATGAAATCTGCAACAAAACGTTACTTGTGAAGGAAGCAGGAACGGTAGCCAAAACCCTAATCCATGTTGACGGTAAGAGTCCCACAAGAGACTTATATGTGTTGAAACTCAAACAAACAATGAACTTAAGAAGAGACAGAACTAGATAAATAGCTATATAACTCATATATCTTGTTATATATATTAAACTAGGGTTAGGTATGTGCGTTGCACGAAATGTATTTTTTTATATTCAAAATAAAACTATCTAAATTCAAAAACCAAAAAAAGTTATTTCAATTTTAATCTTTTTTTTTTCAAATGGGTTTATGAGCTTTATATCTAGTTTTAAATTTTTAATTTTAAACTCTCCTACGCATACCCGATAGAAAGAGAAAATTAGTTTTTAGAGAAAGAAAATAGAAATGTGATACCTTTTCAGAGCACAATTAGAAAATAATATTCTTAATTATATTAGATTAACTATATATCAAACAATATAAGAAATTTAAAAATGTTTTTTTGTCCACATATATGCAATTCTATACTAATTAAATTGTTTTCTATAAATTACAATTTACACCAAATAAATTGACATGAATAAAAAGTAACGTATTACATCTAAAGTTAGAATAAAAAAAATTAAAAAAATCTAAGATTATTGAATAGACAAAAAAACAAAATATACAGTATATGTTAAATTTAGAAATTAACATATATTTTAACTCATTAAGTTAAAAATTAAAAATAAAATGAAATTTATAAAGTATGAAATTTTGGAGGACATAATATAAAAAGTATTAAATATTTGTATATAGTAAATTTTAAAGCTTTTAAATTAATATAAATTTTAAGTCATTAAATATAAAATTGAAAATAAAGAGAGAAATTAAACAAATATTAAATTTTGGAGGACCTAAAAAATAAAATAAAAAGTTTTAAATATTGGGAGGACACATGCTACCTCCTCAGAACTTCCCCAAAAAAAACCTTACTTTATTATATAAGAAATTAACATAAATTTTAACTAATTAAGTTAAAAATTAAAAATAAAATGAAAATTTATAAAGTATGAAATTTTGGAGGACATAATTAAAAAAAAAAACTAAATATTTTTAGATAGTA
>KE154860.1:292170-333329 GCA_000411075.1 Sisymbrium irio | reverse complement strand
AATTATTTTTAATTATTATATTCTATTCTCATTTTCATCTTATTTTTCTATAAAAGTAAAAAATAATATCATTTATATAATAATAAAATATTTATGTTTTTTGTATATATATATGTTATAAAAATATTTATAAAACATCATAAATTATTATAAAAATATGGTTTACAAACCGGTTAAAATTTTGTAAATTATATGATATATCTATAATAAAAATATTTTATCAAAAATAAGTATCAGAATATTTTATTTTTTAAATCAGAAAAATTAAAAATAAAAAATTCTCATCTATTAAATTAAAATTTTATCAAAAATAGTTCCATGCTTCCGAAGCGCGGATCAAACTCTCTTTTTTTCTAACTTCAAGTCACATCCTACTCATTCATTCATTCTCGTGATGGGTTGATTTTAGCAGTGAAGGTTGAAAAAATAAAGGTTTAGAATCAATTCAAACTTATACTTTTGGCACGAGGAACATGCAAAACAGTTCATGTTAACTAACATATAGAAGACGATCAAAAAGCTTAAGAAAAGGTAAGTCCTTGCCCAAATCTAATGACAAAGTGAGAAACAAAAAATCTCTACTCTATTGCCGCAACAAATTTGAGAGAGAACAATCCAAATTATTCTAAATAGATCAGTTTGTTTTTTTTTTTTTTTTATATAGACAGTTATAGTTAACCAATCGTTTAATTGGTAAAGATTTTTAGACAAAACTTAAAGGTTGCTAACTTGAGTAAAGCTTGAGATGAAACTACTATTACATGCTTTGGTTTCGACTAAGAATCTTCTGGTAATTAAAGAAGAAGGTATAGCTAGCTATAATTATTGGTGGTTTTAAATAGAATTTCTCACGTATAAAATATTGACAAAATATCTGGAATGACACTAGTTTGAATACTAGAATAGTATCCTAAATCATTTACTCGCTAGATTGATATTTGATACTGATATTTTTGCCAAAAAGACAAATTTGCGCATGATTTTAATAACATTACTAATTAATAAAATTACTATATATTAAAAAAACATCATTTAGGAACATTTTTATTGATGTGTTTATCCCAAATTTTTTCTATACATTTTTCTTTTTTATTTATTTTAATCTATTATATCTATTACCAAACAATTTTAAAAATTAATGGGTCAAATTCTCCTAAATAATTAAAAAAGAAAATAAAAAACCATATAATAAATTAAAATAAATTATATTATAGATAAATTATATTTATGAATCATAAAATAAAATTTTGATAAACATGCACATATACAAAATCTACTATGTATTAAAGGAAAATTAATTATAGGCTATTTTGTCATTTACTCATTTTTCAGATTTTGTTTTTCATTTATTTTTATTTGTTATCCCTATTACTAAACACAACTAATTTTTAATGAATATCTACTAAATCTAAACATCTCATATTTATTTGTTTAAATAAAATATTGTATATTCAAATATTATATACTACATAAAAATTAAAATCACCATAAAACAAATTTATAATCATTAACAATTTTTAAGATTAGCTTTTTCTTTTAAGTTTTGTATTTGTAATATAAATAAAAACAAAATAAATATATATTACATTTATTAAAAATAGTATGATATATGTGTTCATCACATATATGGTAAACCAAAAATTAAACTTAAATGAAATTTATAACTTCATCAATAAAAATATATGGAAACTCTATGTTAAAGAAAAAATATTTTTTTAAAAAAGAAATAACTTTAAGGATTTTCTAAATATGTTTTTAAATAAAAGAAAAAAAATAAATACTTTGGTAATTCAAAAAAAATTAATTACTTAATCAATTATTTAAAATTTTTAATTTATTAAACATAATTACAAAAAAATTATTTAAAATTTATATTAAACTTATAGTAATCAGATAATAATATAATTTTTATTACAAAAATTATTTAAAAATAAATTTGTCCCGTATAATGCACGAGTTTATCTTCTAGTAGCATCCTAAATCATTTACTCGCTAGATTGATATTTGATACTAATATTATTGCCAAAAAGAAAAATTAACAAACTACATTACTAGTAATTATGCGCATGCCATTTTGATAACATCACTAATTAATAAAAAGAAAATTAAAATATTAGTAATTTAAAAATAAGTGAAAACAACTTTACTAATTTTGAAGATATTAGTAATTTAAATTACTTACCTGTCACTTTTTACACATTAGAAAGTGTCAAGAACTAATAAAAATTATTTTTTCCCAAAAATCTAAATATAAAACTGATGTAGCACTAATATCATAAATCTATTGGTAAAGCAAAATAAAAAGTTGTCAGTAGAATAATCTGATATGTAAAAGATTAATGCACGATAGAAGACGACGTGCTTTCCATTTTTTAAGGCAAAATCGATTTTCCCAAAAATAAAAAATTATAAAATTATCGTTACACAAATAGCGTAAATCTGTAGCCAAAGAAAATATTCAACCCGTGAATGAAATGAAGAGAAGAAATGCATGCAGATGTTGGATCTTTCACATCGGTATTGATCATCCAAAAAGAGTTATTTTTCTCTATGATTAAGGCTCTGTATTTATTCAAATGTTGACATTTAGTTCGTGGCTTCAAACAAAAAAATATTGCCTTTCAACTAAAAATAAATATGTAAGGTTTAGAATTTGAATGTTCATGTGACTTCTTATGACTTTGCTCTTCGAGCTCTTGCCCTGCTCGATTTCTGTCCTTCTCCAAGCACGCACTCCTTCTCTTCTCTTCGAGCTTTCCGGCTCGTCGATCTGGACTTATGGCGATTGACCTTTGACCTGGTGACGTAAACATAAGTACATAACTCGGATGTGTTCTCCTCGATCTGAACTGGAAGTTCACGTTTCGATATATATAGGATGATAACTCGATCCGCAAGCTAAATTTATGCAAAAATAACATTTCGTGTATTCTTCTTTATCCGTAAGTAGAGAAAAATAGAAATATCCATTACATGGAGGCATCCTTAGAAATTCTTATTTATCCAACGAGATTTTTATGGAAAAGACAATTTTTATGTTTAAAATGGAAATATTCATTACATGGACGAATCCCTTAGACAACCTTTAATTAGCTGAAGATCCATTTCCAACGAGAGGCATGGTGTTCAGATTAAAAAGAGATTGTAGGTTATCTGTGCTTGAGGAGATGTGAGAGGATGCACCAGAGTCCATATACCACGCATTATCAGGCTCGTGGAGTGTCATTGTGTGTGAGTCAAGCCAGGAAGACTGGAAGAGTAGTAAGATTGGAGCCGGGGTCAGGTGAGCAACGTTTGCTTCAGGAGTAGGTCGAGGTGGATGTGGGCCGAGAATCCCTGAGTGGGCTGGATTCTCTCCCCCTATAAGTCTATAGTAGTCTCCATCCTTAAAAATTTGGGCAGCAGATATTGTCCCAAAGTTCCAACATTTCTTATGGCGAATCGGATCAAATGCTTTAGCAGTTAAAGAACATTTACTGCACCGTCACATCTCGGTATATCCTCTCTGTTCAAGGTGTTGTTCTGATGTAGAATCCAGTCAGCACGTATTTTTTGAATGTCTGTATGCACAACAAGTATATATAGCGTATATCAGGACTTCCTCCAACTGGTGTGTTTTGCTCAACTGATAATCTTTCAGATAAGTTACTCTTTATCTTAGCTTTTGCGTCTAATTCCCACATTCCAGAGGAAAAGAGGTTGCTTCCAGTTTGGCTTCTTTGGCGCCTTTGGAAGGACAGAAATGAACTAGAATTTTCAAAGCAAAACATCACTCCGGAGATCACGTTTAAGCGTGCGTGTGACGATATAAAAGAATGGATATCTTCCAAACAATCATCTTCTGTTTCTAACTCTAATGAAAGAGCTCCACCAACTAGTCGGTCTCAGTGGCAACGATCTCCTCAAGGCTGGTTAAAATGCAACTATGACATTGCTGTCAACCGTATTAAAGATCAAGCCGGGATGGGGTGGATCATCCGAGATTTGAATAGACAGTAGTACAAACTGAGATGGGCAAACTTGAAGGCAGACATACGGTAGAGGAAACAGAAGGTTCGGCTCTGATTTGGTCAATGCAGGCATGCATTGCTGCTGATTTCAGAAAGGTTATCTTTGAGGGAGACAATCTTAATTTAAACGCAGCAATCAATTCCATGGCCACTAATCTCCGACTTCAGAATGTTCTCACCAGTGTCCAAGCACTCAACATCACTTTTATCATGCCAAATTTGAATATCGCACTCGATCATCAAATAAGGGTGCTAACTTATTAGCAAAACATAGTATTAGATCCTCTTAAGAATGGGGTCTATTTTACTCTTGTCCTTATTTTTTAAGGTCTGTAATATTAAACGAAAACAATTCCATAAGCTATTTAAAAAAAAAAATTGTTCGTCTCCTTCCCATATGTAGTTTTTACAAGTTGCTAAAATGGTGCCTTCAATTGTTTATTTGCTGGTGATCATCATATTGCGATTATCTCATCAAGGATTTTCGTTTCTTTTTTATTCAGTTCTTTATCTAAACTCCCCTTTTTTTTTATCATACTGTTCTTTTTTAAATCTAATGGAAAACAGTTAGGTTTGATTAATAATGGAAACATGACACACTTTTTAGCCTTGGCCTCTAATAGTCATGGACTGGCGCTACATTTTTCCATTTGCTTCCACCCCTATCTGAGTGGTCCTGTTACAGCCTATTATGAAACTTGGGTCTTAATACACAAAGGCGAGCTATAGGATCAAAGGCTGGAAGGTCACGGTTGATAATCTCCAATGTCCTTTTATAAAACAGAATTTACAGGTGGCGCAGCGGCGGAGTATATAGAGACGGGCACGATGTTGTTTCACCAACCCAGAGCATTTGGTTGTGAAGCTAATCCTTGTTTTGGAATTAGGGTTTTTCGTTGCCGGATATTCAGCCATGGAACTTGAATTTAATTGTCATGATTATTGATGAGGATATAGCTATATATTTATACCCCTTGGTTGATCTCAAATTTGGATTTACATAGAAATGGAGCTAATGATTTATGATAAGAGCTAAAAAGGGGTATCGTAGAGACCAAGAAACGTTGATATTCTTGGATATGAACGAATCTCAAGGGACTGAATATGGTCTGATTTTGGTCTCGACAAAATCCATGGATTTCCCCCAGGAGGGAATATCTCGGCTTACGAGGGCGGGATTTACTTGTAAGTTGCAACAGATGAACAAGATATTTAATCGTATAGGAGTATATGATATCTCTATATACGACACACACTTGTATATTAGTTTCAGAATATCCATTTTCAAAAAGAAAAGAAGAATTAACATTCTGCCATGCAACTTTTGTTCCGTGCATTTTAAAAAATTCTTTAATTTTTCATATTGTATAGGAGTATTATTTTTTAAATCGAGCAGTCTAGTTGATGTTCGATGTATTCAACTAGATGTCGAACAAAGAAGTTTCTAGGAAGATATGTGTACTATTGGTGTGAATATATTATCTTAGAGATAATAACAACTATGAGTAGATAATTCTTATGTTATATTTAGATATACTCGACGTTAATTCGAGATAAGGCTGAAGATGATCTCTATTGTTGTATATATACTTTGGCATTGTCTTTCTAATAACACAAGTATTTTCGATATCTAAATCTACATAATATCGGAGCGGAAATCCTTTCACCTCTGACTGAAAACAAAAATTTCCATGAATTTCTTGCGTTGAAAGGAACACGTTATGGCAGTTTACAAGTTGTAAAGAAGGTTGAGAATATCTCACCTTATGCCTTGCACGGGGATAGAGTTTTAACTACTCTTATAATCTATCCGTAAGTGTACAGAAACACATATGTAGTATAGAAGGTATTGGATCCCTAAAAACCTAAAGTTATACGACAAATTTTTTGAATTAAATTAAACTAAATAAATAAAACAAATGTATCACGTAAATAAAGTAAGTAACAATCACAGGAGATGATGAGCGAGTTTTTAAATTGCTAGCTGAATGAACCGATAGGGAATTATTTAAGAATCGTTCTCGAACTCAAATCACAAATTTATAATTAACCAACTTCCGTTGTGAAAACTATATAAGTTTAAACCCTATAAAACCAAATTCCTTTGTAAATTCTGATGATGAAAACAAGCATTAAAGTTCAGGTTTGTTCGTTCATAAAACTCTTTGACCAAATTTCTTTGCAAATATTCGTTTTACTCATCTAAGATAGATCAAGTTATTAATCATACTTCCGTGCTAATCAATCAACCTAAGTTCAAGTTCTAGGTCGTGAATCTAAAACAAGCTAAAAACCCTAATGATTTCCTTATCAATTTGATTCAGTTCACAATCCTTCTTCGACCTTTGAAAACCCTAAACCTAACAAGCAAATTACTCGGACATAATGAATGAAATAAACATCATGAATAAATAAAATTGCATAAAAGAGATCAATAAGTAAAAAATTCGGATGAACAAAGTTCGGAATCTTCTCCTCAAGCTCTCAAAATCTCTCTGTAAGTCTCAAAACTAAAAATTCTTGATAGAATAATCTTTTCTCAATGTCTAAAGACCTAAAATTACTTATATAACACGTCTTGAGGCGACCTTGAATGTTCTGGAAACTCTGACGCCAAACAGGAAACTTTTCGAAAACCTTGGGAAACAGACATGTCATGGGTGTTGCGAGGCGTTTCCGGGTGTGGCACAACACACTCTTCGTGAACTTCTGCTGTGATTGACCAGTATGCTTTTCCACTCCGTGTACTTGACTCCAAAACTCTCCAGATCGCTCAAATCATGCTATGACCTGTAAAGACTCATAAAGACTCGAAAACTGACCAAAAAACTCTATAAAACCGAAGATATCATGGCCTAAAAATCGGTAAAAACCATGATATATCACACGGCTCCGATAACCCTGGTGCCGTTATTACCTCAGTTCTGTTGAACATGGAAAATTTCAATGAATGGTCTTCGGAGATGTTGAACGTACTTCAGGTCAAAAGAAAAGTGGGTTTCATCACAGGTACGTTGAAGAAGCCAGATACAGAAAGCGTCGAATTGGAGGACTGGTTGATGGTGAACTCTATGTTGGTCGGATGGATCCGATCTTCCATAGAACCAAAGGTGCGATCGACGGTCACATACATCAAAGACACACATTAACTTTGGGAGATCTCAAAAAACTTTTCTTCGTTGGTAATACAGTACATATTCACCAGATAAAACAAAACTTGCTTTGTGTCGACAAGAAGGACAGTCTATACTAGACTACTTCGGAAAATTGTCTTCATTTTGGGAGGAATTGAAGGTCTATCAACCTGTTCATGTGTGCTCCTGTGGGGCGGCTGCAGCGATGGCCAAAGAAAGAGAGCAAGAAAGAATTCATCAGTTCGTGATGGGGCTCGATGATTTGCGTTTTGGTAGCATGTGCACCAATGTAATTGGACTTGATCCTCTTCCTTCGCTTGGTGAGATTTACAACATACGAGAAGAGCAACGGCTTGCAGCTACACGAGTTCGTGATGAGCAACAAGAAGCAGTCGGCTTTACGACTCGACAAAATACTTCAGCAACCTGACTCATCCAAATCGGAGAATACAATTCTGAAATCTCGAATGTTGTGTTCGCACTGTGGAAGGATGGGACATGAGAAAAGAGATTTTTGGCAGATAGTGGGTTACCCTGAATGGTTCTCTGAGCGCAATATGCTGGTCGAGGTCAAAGCAGTGGTTTGAGAGGCAGAGGAGGTTGTGGCTCCGGAGGTCGTGGTCGTGGAAAAGCAAACAATGCACATGCAACCATCTCAAAATCTTCCTCGTTTGTGGATTTCTCACCTGATCAGCCTCGAGCACTCAGTCAGATGCTTCAGACAAAGGCAACTACATCAAGTACTCCAGCGTCTGATAAGCTTTCTAGTAAGAAATATTATGGTGATGTGATTCTCGACACAGGTGCATCTCACCATATGAGTGGGGATCGATCTCTCTTGACCGATGTCGAGATTATATCACCCTGCTCAGTGGTGTTTGTAGCTGGAAACAAAAACCTTGCAGTTCAAATGGGCTCTTTACGATTATAAGCTTGTTTTGTATAGAGTCTTATACGTACCATACTTGAATTGCATTCTTATCTCAGTTGAAAAACTTTTAAAGCAAACAAATTGCTTGGCTATGTTTACTGACACTATTTGTGTAATACAGGACCGTTTTTCGAGGACTTTGATTGGAACCGGTGAGGAGCATGACGGTGTGTACTACTTTACAGATATTGTCTCAGCAATGAGTCATTGATCTTTTCTCAGTTCAGATCAAGTTCTATGGCATCAGCGTTTGGGACATCCATCTTTTACTGTGCTTTAGGATTTGTCTTTTATTTCTTCTAAATCAGCTAGTTCTAATTTTTGTGACATTTTTTTTAGAGCCAAGAAACTCGTGAGATTTTTTATGACAGTATGAATAAAACAACAGATTGTTTTTCACTCATTTATGTTGACTTATGGGGGCCATACAGAATCCCTTCTTCGTGTGGCGCTGTTTATTTTTTAACCATTGTGGACGATTTCTCACGAGCAGTCTGGACATACCTTCTTTTAGAAAAATCAGAAGTCAAACACGTTCTTAAAAGGTTGATCAAGTACGCAGACAAACAGTTCAACAAACCAGTGTGTACGGTTCGGAGTAACAATGGAACTGAGTTCATGGTTCTCTCCTCTTATTTTAAAGACAATGGCATCGTTCATCAAACCTCTTGCGTTGGAACTCCTCAGCAAAACGGCCGAGTTAAAAGGAAACATAGGCATATACTCAATGTGTCTCGATCACTTTTGTTCCAAGTAAGCCTTCCCATTAAATTCTGGGGTGAAGCAGTCTTAACCGCAGCGCATTTAATCAATTATACGCCTACTGCTATTCATAAGGGCTGTTCTCTGTATGAAGTTTTACATGGCGTTAAACCAGACTACAAAACCCTGCGTGTGTTTGGTTCTGCATGTTACATGCATTGTGACCCGTGACAAATATAAATTTGGCCAACGCAGTAGACTTTGTGTATTTTTGGGGTATCCATTTGGAAAGAAAGGTTGGAAGATTTATGATATCAATCGTGAGGAGTTTGTTGTGTCTCGGGATGTCATCTTTAGAGAAGAAATTTTTCCTTTTGCTGGGCCTAAACTGACCAATCTCTTCGGCCAAATCATGTTCCCACCGATGATGACTGGCTGGTGGTGCCGTCTGACGACTAATCAGTGGGAGGTGTATCAAATGGACGTTTATAACGTCTTCCTCCACGGTGATCTTGAAGAGGAAGTATACATGAAGCTACCACCAGGTTTTCGACACACTCATCCCAACAAAGTATGCAAGCTTCGCAAATCACTTTATGGTTTAAAACAGGCTCTGAGATGTTGGTTCAAGAAACTATCTGATGCCTTGCTTCGTTTTCGGTTTATTCAGTCTCGTGGGGATCAATCCTTGTTCTCACTTTCTCGCAAAGGCATTGAACTTCGGGTCCTTGTGTACGTCGATGACTTGTTAATTTGTGGCAACGACAACCATATACTTCAACGTTTTAAAGAATACTTGGACCTGTGTTTTGCAATGAATGATTTAGGAAAACTTAAATACTTCTTTGGAATTGAAGTAAGTCGAGGATCAGAGGGGACTTTTCTCTCCCAACAAAAGTACAGTCTCGACATTGTTGCTGATACTGGAAATCTCGGTTCCATACCTGTTTCAACACCACTCGAGCAGCATCATAAGTAGGCTGAATCGAACGTACCAATAATGGCCGATCCAAAGAAGTATCGATGACTAATGGGCCAGCTGATTTATCTCCTTAACACTCGTCCTGATCTCTGTTACTCCATTCACATACTATCTCAGTTTATGAAGACTCTGTGGGAAGAAAACTGGCAGGCAGCTCTTGTTGTCGTTAAAGGGACACCTGGTCAAGGAATGATTCTCAAGTCTGATCCAGACATTCCTCTGACCATTTACTGTGATACAGATTGGGGAGCATGTCCCTTGTCTCGTCGATCACTTAGCGCATTCGTCGTAATGCTTGGTGGCTCGCCTAACAAAGAAGCAAAATACTGTATCTCATTCCACTGCAGAAGCAGATATAGATCAATGGCTGCAGCACTCCGTGAGATCAAGTGGGTTCGACGACTTCTCAATGATCTTGGCGCAAAACAAACACAACCCACGAGATTTTTCTGTGACAGTAAAGCTGCTATACACATTGCAGCGAATCCTGTTTTCTATGAATGAAAAAAGCATATCGAATCTAATTGCCATTTAGTCTGTGATGCAGTGAAGGATGGTACTATTGTCACTCAACACATTCGAATGGATTCTCAGATTGCAGACATTCTAACAAATGCTTTGGGACGAGCTCCATTTCAGAATCTAGTGTCCAAGTTGAGTATTGTGAATCCACACTCTCCAACTTGAGGGGAAGTATTGGCGTGAATATATTATATTAGAGATAATGACAACTATGAGTAGATAACTCATATGTTATATTTAGATATACTCGACGTTAGTTTGAGATAAGGCTGAAGGCGATCTCTATTGTTGTATATATACTTTGGCATTGCCATTCTAATAATACAAGTACTTTCGATATCTAAATCTACATGTACAAATAACATGGTTCTTTGCACCTTTTTCTGCCTCGAACAAGGTATGCAGAGCCGTGTTTACTTTGTTACCAAAAAGGCATTTGGCTCAAACCCCTTAAATATATAGTAATTTAAAGGCCTCTGTTTTCTAAGATCTATCTTAGCATATTGGTTCAGTATAATGCTATGTAAAGACCATAAGTTTGATCACTCATACGCTCAGTTTTTATTTTCTTCCGTTACTCCATTAGTTATATTGTATTTTTTTTGTCACAATAGTTTACATTATATCATTTACTATAATTTTGATATTAGTATAATTTTGATATTAGATATAAATTTTAAAATTATACTGAAAAAATATAAGGTTACTTTAAGCCACTTTAAGGCTAGGCACGGCGCTGAAGGTGTGTGTCCCTGACTTCTGCTAAGATAATCCTAAATCCCCATTGATTCGGACACAAGAGATATGCTAAAAAGTCAAACGCTAAAATGTTAATTATTTTGGTTTTGAATGGTTGCTTATGCTTTCTTCAGCTTCTGGATACTGACTTTTGTTAATATCGTTTAAGTCTTCATGGAATTTATGTGCTGGATATATAAATCAATAATCAATTTCTAGAAATTGTAAATGTCAGAAAGTGTGAGAAGAGCGTTTCATTGATATATAATTGGCAGATTAATACTAAATCATTGAACATATGTTTGCTACTTAATTTTGTCATCTTTAGAAGATCGGCTATAACTTAATTGTAACTGTTACACGAGCTAGTGTTCATGTTTCTGGCCCTAGAACAGCTTAGAGATGCATGATCTAAACTGTTATGCATTTAGATTCTTATACAAACTATTGTAACTCAAACTGTAAACGAAATGAATCGTTTGAATTTGTGAAAGATTCTCGTTCGCTAGCATAATTTTATTATCTGTACCACCCTTACTGCGGAAGTCAGATTCTCTCAAGAAGAGAGTCAAAGGAAGATATAACAGTATTTATTCCTATTTTTTATCTTTTTTTGCAATAGGTAAATAAAGAGAGATGGCCTCACAAGGATCTACCAGCTACTAAATCTACTAAGAGGAGCGAAGGTAAGAAATTGAAGAGATGTGTAGGTATGTGTTTAAACTCTATTCATATGTTTGTTCCATTGTGCTTAGCTTTTTTTTCAGTTATGGAAACATGCTTCCAGATTATCATCACCTCTGCAGAAACATGCTTCGAAGATGGGCATCAGGTGGGAAGAAGCTATCTCTATTGCGACTCCAAGAAATGGATCCTAATTTGTGAATGTATTGGTTAATGAAAAAACTTACCACTAAGATATATATACCTTAAAATCTACTGCCCATTACTGCGAAATCGGAAGGAGGCAAGAAAATGTTGCTCAGATGAACTAAAAATGTCTTACGTGGGATACACATTTAATTCTTACAACCAACAAAGTTAGCTGTCATGACAAGGAAGCTATGATTTTACCTATTGACATCAAAGAAGACAAAAGACAGAACATCAATTAGTAGAAGCAAGAGAGACATTATTTATTTTTTATTTTTAAAAAAATTATATGCCAAAATTCAAGAAAAATTTTAGTTTTTACATCAGGCTGCATCCTGTTTAGCTCTAGAGCCAAAGTAATAAGAAAAGCTCATACAAAATTTTAGGTATGACAGCTAAACCAAGAGAGACATTATTTAGTAAATAAGTAAAAAGATATAGCCAACGAAACGAATAACATTTCGCCGTCTCTCCTGGTCTGTAAAAACAAAAACAAAAAACTCTAAAGTAAGTTTCACCTTCTACTGTTCCGAAAAAACTCTACGACTATACGATAAGTTATAAGTAGATCACGGTGATTTACGAATGCTTGAAAGGAAATAAATTTGGAGTTCAATTTAACCTTATTGGTTACGTTTAACAGAAAAGACATGAGATCTTCGGTCATATATACAGGTCAATAATTAGAATTAGAATATTGGACATTATATATTATGTTTGAAAACAGAAG
Source organism: Sisymbrium irio (assembly GCA_000411075.1). NCBI lineage: Eukaryota > Viridiplantae > Streptophyta > Magnoliopsida > Brassicales > Brassicaceae > Sisymbrium > Sisymbrium irio. The sequence continues at coordinate 320,707 of KE154860.1, read as the reverse complement.
TTTTATTTTATTCATGATGATTATAGTACATAAAAGTTTAGGTGCATGCGTACGTGCGGTACTATCTCAACCCCTTATTTTTGGCCATAGACGCAGTCTTAGGCTTTTACATTACATGGTCTTTGATAACTAGAATGGGATCATCCTTAGGCCTAACTTCTCAACACGAGAAGTAACAGCGGCAGTAGCATCAGCTTCATTAACTTTGATGAATTTGACGAACATGGTATTAGCCACATCATTTGTGAGAACTAGTTCTCGTCCATTACCTGTCCAGCGAACTCCAACATTTCCCGTAGATCTGGTCAACTTGTAAATGTTTATTCCTTTATCTTCTCCGACTTTCGCTATCTGAAAATGGGTATTCTTTTTCCCGTAATCACCACCGATGAGAATTGCACGCTCTTCGGGAGTCGGTGCGTATTCATCGACTTCCCAGAACATGGAGACCTCCTTGCAGATGTTGGTCTTGAACTCGATGTTTACATCGGAATTTGTATTGATGACGGCGAATGGCGGGGGAGGGATCAGCGACGGTGTATATGCGATTCTAACCCGCACGCTCGGTTGGCCCCGATGTGCTTGGATGATGCCAAGTGGACAAAGGGGTTGTTCATTAACGGCGAGTGGTATAAGACCACCTCCGTTACTCCAGGAATTGACCGGTTGGATGAAGTAATGTTCACTACTTCGAACTTTATTTCCGTCGGTGTCCCTTACCTGTTCGTTTCCGTGGGTGCAGACAGCGGCAGCCAACAGAAGAGTGGTAAGAAAGGAGACCAATGGGAATGATGACATGATTTTTTGTGTGTGTGTTAGGGGTCTGGTGTTTTTTTTTATTGTGTTTGAGTGTGTTGAGTTATAGACACATGCATGTATCGGTATTTATAGGAAGTCTATGCGGTTAAATTTAAAACCGATTGTGAAAGAAAAAAGAAAAGATTAATCTGTCATTTGTGTTAAATTAATTAGCTTTTTTTTTTTTACTCATATGCGTCACATCCTATAATCAGTTCGTACTTCGATTTTTAGCACGAGTAACATGCAAAATAGTTCATGTTAACTAACATATCAAAGACGATCATATAAACAATGGGAAGAAGAGTAGAAGACAATAATTCAAACAGAGTGTAGGATGGGAAAGTGGGGAACCAACGTATGAATTTCTTTTTGTTTTCTTATAACTATTTACAACATAATAATTGGTGGTTTTCAATAGAATATTTCACCAAGAAAAAAATCTAAACGTGATTCACCTCTAAAATAATTAAATGGAAACACAGTACATTCAGTGTTCAAAAAAAAAAAAGTGTTCAAAAAAAAAGGAAACACAGTACATTCATACATAAAGGACAGCTTTTTAATTTTTATTATTGAATTTTAATCTCAGTTTGCAAGATCTTGGTTCGGTGTCCGTCATAATGGCACGGTTTCAAAGTATTCTGACCATCGACCCACCCATTCTCATCGCGTTATACACGACCGGGCTTCAGCTGCAACACCCACCAAAGGTTCAAATCGTTTTGTGCAAAACGAGAGGACCATTGTATTCTGAGATTGTGGTTTTTCGTAATGGTCCTCTCATTTTTTCTCGATAATATACTGATATTCTAAGACTTTTGAATCTTAGTATGCAAATACCAAATATAATATACATTAGAATAATTTTTTCTATTGTATTTTCTTTTCTAACATCAAAAAGTTATTTTATTATTCCGTGGAAATCAATTTCGGAATAGAATAATCCAAAAAAAAATAACAGAGATAAGATCTAACCATTCTAACAAGAGAATCTGTAGTCTTATTGGAGAGACGTGGTATCTAACGTAGAGAGAACAATGGATAACCATTGTAAATATGCGAAAATTCCTTTTGAGAAGTTTGGCCATTCCTTAGGTGCTTAGATAATCCGTATAACGTCGTAACAATATGTTCTGAATTCCTGTATAAACGGTTATATAGCATTGCACTCAGTTGCCTAGATAAGAGCTTCCAGTTCAGTATGCAAGGGAATAGTCGACGCAATTGATTTTTAAGTCTCACATAGGATTTGGTTTCATCGTGCTCATATCTCGCCCATCCTAAACCATTAAAAGGATCTTCTGGATGCCATGATCCATCAACGAGACATATATCTTTCAAGCATATGGTTTATATATTAGGGGCAGGACCCAAAATAGGGATCAGAGTCTCCCCATTATTTGTTTTGGAGCAAATTTTGTCCTATTGTATCTAATGAGGGACTTTTGCTCATAGATTTTCTTAAGTGTCAAAAGACTCAATTTTCTTGGCATTTATACAAATTTTACCTTGTCTAAAAGCTTATAGTATTGGCTCCAATATAATGATACATTTTAGCGCAATAAAGTATATATAATACAAGGGGAACATGCATCTTGAATGTGTTAATTAGGGTTTTAATTCCACAAAAAGAGGATATGGTCTTGTAATTGTAGCTTACGCAGATTGTTCTGCATTTTCCTCAGAAAGGAAAATACTGAGAATCATTTTTTAGTTAGATGCCAAGTGGACATAACGGAAATTCAATGGGGACTGGGACAAGTCCCCCGTAACTCTTGGGATTGACCGGTTGGATGACGTATTATTCACCGAGGCGTACTTCATTTCCTACAGTGTCCTTCACCACTTCTTCTCCGTGGGTGCACCGTGCACACAGCTGTAGGATGCAGCCAACAGGAGAGTGACGAGAAAGGAGATCAATGGGAATAATGATATGATTGTTTTTTATTTTATTTTATTGTTTGAGTGAATTGAATTATACATATCAGACATATATAGCGTCGGTGTTTATAAGATAATAGGAAAGTCTAATTCTAAAACAGCTTATGAAAGTAAAAAGAAAAGTAATCTTTCATTTGTGTTAAACAATTCCTATATTATTCAGCTTTTAAAGTTTAAATGGTTTTTTACCTTTTCCCTACATCGGTTCTGATCCGTTTCTAACTATCTACTAGAGTACTACAGAGAGGGTTGAAAATAGGAACAACATTTTAGAGCAACTTATGCAGTAAGTCTGCAATTTATGGATTCAATCTTAATCAATATGATATTTTGAGCATCTTTAGCTATATCTCTTTTGGAGGGACTGAAATGCCAAATAACATCGACAAACTTGGCTCACTCATCAGCAGCTTTCTAGGCAGATTGAGAAAACAGTACTGAACCGGATTCTCTCTTTGGATTATAAGTTTTTGCACAACTTCGAAGAACTCCTACATAAATGGTTTGAGATTCAGTAGTTGTTAAAATGGTTTTACCCGTTTGTTATTTTTTACTTTTTTATTTTTGTAGTTACAAACTGTAACAGTTTACATAACTTTTCGTTTGATGGATGAATTTGAAATTTCAACTTAATATATACTCCCTTACCGTATTTTTATAAATGTCGTTTTAAGTTTATGCACACAAATTAATAAAACATATAATTTTATATATTTCCAAAATAAAAACACAATTACCTATACACTTAACAATATTTGAACCAATAGAAAAATAAATAGGAGAATCTTCTCAATAAATTTTGCATTGAAATTATAAAATGACACTTATTTTAAAACAAAAATTTTACTCCAAAACGACACTTATTAAAATACGGAGTGAATATTATTCATTGGATTCAAAATATTTTGCTAGTTCTGTTTTTAAACTTGCATAAATTTTAATATGAAAATAGAATTTCTATGAGAAAGATCTGAAACAAAATCATAGTTAAAATAATATTTAACCATACATTATATTATATAAATTTATATCAGATATTGATGGTTTTGTTAAGCTGTTTAATTAATACGTTTACATTTTCGCCCTAAATTTTATAAAATAGTATTAAAACTATATAGAGATATTAGAAAGAGATACTAATTATATTTTGTTATTTTACTTGATAAATTATTTTATTTAAAGCTGTTTTTGAGATAAAATATTTAAATGAATTAATTAGATGTGATTTTCTGTTAAAAAAACATATTTCGTCACTAAATAAGAAAAGTTTATCTAATAAAAAACGACAGGTAAGGCGTTAGGTCAACGAACAGTCGTTGACTGAGACGTGCTAGAAAGGGCAAAGATGGGTTATATTCCGAGGAAGAAATGGATCCTATTGGCTAAAGCACGTCACGGGACAAACGAAATAAATGTTCCCAACACGCGCCGACTAAACGTGGCGCGTGATACTCAAACCCAACGCGTCGCGCTGAAATGTCAATAACCAAATAAAAATGCAGTCATTGAAACTAACGCATTAGACTTTGCTTAATATGAGCCGATCTTCAGACACAACGACAATGGGGTTTTGAGAATTTTCCCGAAAGACGCAAACAGAAAAAAGAAAACGTCTTTTGTCGTGCAAAAGGATTCGTCGACCCAAGTTTGATTCTAACTCGTGACGAAAATGGGAAAAGGCGCAATCAAAGAAGAAGAAAGCGAGAGGAAGAGAAAAACATGGAGATGGCCTTTGGCGGCTTTGGTTGTTGTCTTATTGGCAGTTGCTGTTAGCTCTAGGACATCTTCTAATGTCGGTTTCTTCTTCACCGATCGAAATTCTTGCAGCTGTTCACTTCAGGTTTTTTTTTTGTCTTTTTGACTTACTCTAGATTGATTCTCCATTCAATTACATTTGACGTGTTTGAATTGATGAACTTTGTTACGTACTGAGGAAATGTTGAAGAGTTGTGGATATTCATATCTTAATAGTCAAAAGCTTTGGTTTTTTTTCTTTTTTATGATAATAAAAACTGAATCTTTTTGATGACATTGTTGAGTCAAAGCTTCTTTTCCTGAAATGTGCCAATGCTTTTCGTAAATGCAATGTCTGTGATTGTCAACGACGTTGTAAGATTCAATCTCTTGATTCTGATTTTCCATCTGGGACGTACAGGGAACTGGTAAATACAAAGGTATGGTTGAGGACTGTTGCTGTGATTACGAAACAGTGGACAATCTCAATACTGAGGTTTTGAATCCTTTGCTTCATGATCTCGTCACAACTCCATTTTTCCGGTACTTTAAGGTCAGTGGTGCTGCTTTTAGAGAATTTGGGTGTACTTTCATTAGATGTGGACATGTTCTAGTCTCTAACATGGTTTTTGGATCTCTCTTATGTGCCGCAGGTTAAGCTGTGGTGTGACTGCCCGTTCTGGCCGGATGATGGAATGTGTCGTTTACGTGATTGCAGTGTCTGTGAATGTCCAGAGAATGAGTTCCCTGAACCCTTTAAAAGGCCGTATAATATCGCCGGTCTTCCTTCCGATAATTTGATTTGTCAAGAGGGAAAACCGCAAGCAACTGTTGACCGTACCATAGATAACAGAGCATTCAGAGGTTGGGTCGAAACTAACAATCCATGGACGCATGACGATGACACAGATACCGGTATGTAGCTAACAAAAGAATTTGATGCCAATGTGTCTGAGAACTTTTGTTTCTTTCAAGTATGTATATGTGATGATGATTGGTATTGACTTATGTCCAGGTGAGATGACTTATGTAAATCTTCAGCTTAACCCCGAGAGGTATACTGGTTACACTGGACCTTCTGCTAGAAGGATTTGGGACTCTATATATTCGGAGAACTGCCCAAAATGTGAGTTTTACTTTCTCCACCATATTGGTATTGTGGAACAAAGGCTTGTAATGATCTGTGAATATGGTTTATGCAGATTCATCTGGGGAGACGTGTCCAGAGAAAAAAGTTTTGTATAAATTGATATCCGGTCTTCATTCTTCAATCTCGATGCACATAGCGGGTGATTATCTTCTTGATGAGTCACGCAACCAGGTTTGTGTTTCGGAGCAAGTATTTCAACTCATTAATATATTATGGTCATGGCTGACATGTTTTCATTGAAATGCAGTGGGGACAGAATATCGAGCTGATGTATGATCGTATTCTGAGACATCCGGATCGTGTCAGAAATATGTACTTCACGTATCTCTTTGTGCTACGTGCTGTAACTAAAGTGAGTAACTTCTATGCAACCCGGTCTTTTGCAATTTTGACATTCTACTCTCGAAAATCTTACTGACTCTTAAAACGTTTCATTCAGGCAACAGCTTACTTGGAGCAAGCAGAGTATGACACAGGCAACCATGCCGAGGATCTGAAAACACAGTCCTTGATTAAACAATTGCTGTATAGTCCTAAACTCCAAACAGCATGTCCTGTTCCATTTGATGAAGCTAAGCTGTGGCAAGGTCAAAGTGGACCTGAACTAAAGCAGCAGATCCAAAAACAATTCAGAAATATAAGGTAAACAATCGTGTGTCTTACAATGGATTATGCAGAGAGAGTGGTCATAGTAACACAGCTAAGTATCTATGCGTTTGCAGTGCATTGATGGATTGTGTAGGTTGTGAAAAATGCCGGCTTTGGGGGAAACTTCAGGTTCAGGGTTTAGGGACAGCATTGAAAATTCTCTTTTCTGTTGGAAATCAAGGCAAGGAGGGTGACCAAACAGTGAGTTTCTTCTTGACATGTATATGCACAGTTTTGTATATAAGCGTCGATGATCTGAAATAGTTTCTCATCTTTTTTCCAGCTGCAACTGCAACGTAATGAGGTGATTGCACTGGTGAATTTGCTCAACCGTCTCTCTGAGTCGGTTAAAATGGTTCACGATATGGGACCCGACGTGGAGAGGCTAATGGAGGATCAGATAGCTAAAGCATCAGCTAAACCTGGCAGATTAAGAAGAATATGGGACTTTGCTTTCTCCTTCTGGTGAATAGTAATTATCATATCCTTCTTAGTTACCCAACGAGCTGTCCAACTTTTAGGCATTCATGCTGACTAGGATGGATAGTCATCGTTGTAACAATTTAAAGGAAAATATCATTATAGAAACTCTCATACAAAAGATTTTGGTAAATTCAGATAAAAGAAGAAAATAGATTCTTGAGGTAAAGGTACATGTTCATACTCTTGATGCCCCGATAGACATGAAATCAGACTTTAATACTCTGTTGCTTCTCTGTTCTTATATGAAAACCAAATCTTTCAACTAGATTCCAAGAAAAGTCATTTCCAATGTTTAGAAACAAAAAGAATGCACTAAATCACAAAAGCCAAATCCATCTATACAGTAGGCTCAATCAAATCCCAAACGCACACAGGAGGATGATAAAATTTCAATCATCCTCCAAGAAATCTAACTGGATGAAAAAGTTAAGTCGTCATGTCAAAGAAAAATCCATAGTTGGTTTCAGATCCATCTCTCTTTCTCCTTCTGCATCTGTTTCAGTGGTGTCTCCTTTAGACCTGCCTTACGAGCATTGGTTAGGAGAACTCTGTGAGCTAATCTTCCTCTGCTTCCTATAGACAACCTAACTTTCTCCATTCCGACATTAATACCACCTCTTCTCAACGGTTGCTGTCTTGGGGTAGATTTCGTTTGCATTCGCTTTTGCATGCTTCGTCTCAGTATGCTGCTCAGCATCTTCCCGTTACTTTTATGCAACTTAGGGCTGACGCAGAGCACTTGATTATTGCCGCTCTTTTCATCAGGCGAGCTCGTAATAGTAGCTTGGCGTGATGGCCTTAATGGCGAAGTTGATGTGATTGGGAGGTATGGCATTGGGGCAAGAGTACTCCTTCGTGGAGCTGGAGCTGGTAGAACACGTTTTGGACAAATAGAGAATCTTCCTGTTCTCTTGGGTAGTTGCAATCGCTCAGCTATTTCTGGATTGTTCTCCTTCTCCATTAGGTCGCTGTACTTGACGCCACCGTTAGGTAAAGGAGGTAGATCATAGGTGCTGGTGCTCTCTGAAAGTGGTGGTCGGGCTAGGTTCACCATTTCTTTCGAAGATGCTGTTTCATTCGAAGTCTTGTTGCTTCCCAACAGTATGTTTCCAAGAGGTGGCCTTTTCAATGTGTTGTTTTCATCTTCGTTCTGATGTTTTGTCTGCTGCTCAGCAATCTTGGTGTCTACATGTTGACGAGCCAGTTTCCTCTCTACCAGCAGTTGCGATTCAAGTTCTTTAATCTAGCAAAAGAAAGTGATAAGTGATGGTTTCAGCAAAAGATGAAAATGTTCTAACCAATGTTCTTCTTGTGGTTACGGTGAGTATTGTTTTACCTTTTCTTGAAGGGTTTTGTTCTTAGTGTCTCGTTCCTTGACCTTTGCTTCTAAACCAAGCATTATTTCCTCCATTTTCCTCATCTGTTCGTCTTTTCCTTTCATATCTTGTTTCCATTTTTCAACCTAATAAAAAAAGTTATCAAATACAAATCAACACTTGAATGATTTGATAAACACGTGTGTGGAGATGTCAACTGGAGTCAAGCTTACCATTTGCTTGTATTTCAAGAGTTCAGTATTGTCTAGCTGCTTCTTTGCAGGCCCCAACTCTATCCCTCTAACTCTGCTAGCAAAATTCAATGAGCATAGCGTTTCGCTGTTGTCCTTCTCGTTAGGACTGATTTGTACAAACATGAGGGTCTTCGAATCTCCTCCTGTCAAAGACCAGGCAATTTTCATCATAAGCTCCATAACAGAAAAGTCAAGTGTAACATATGTAAAGCAAACAAGTCGATTGCTGCTTTGAGAACAAAGTTTAAGTACCTAGAGAATCCTGGAGTAAGTGTGTGAGCTTGGAATTTCTGCGAAGATAATGCAAACCAAGCGTCAAGTTGGATGAAAAATGGTGACTGTAGTAACCTTGGTCAGTAACTCAAGGAAAGTAGATGTATCTTATTGACCTGAAAGGAATGTGAGAGCTTTTATTGGCAAGAGCATATATGACGTCACCAAGAGCAGATAATGATTTGTTGATGTTTTGGGTCTCCTTGAGCCGTTCTCCTTGCACTTCTGTCTTTGCAACCCGCTCACTTCCTGCTAAATCAACTAACCATAGTTTGCTTTTTGTGCATTCTCCATTCAACAAATTCTCCCCTTTTACCATCACGCAGTGAATGCTGTGCAAAGAAAAGAAACGACATTTAGATAGCTGATCACCCGAAAAGATTTGTTGAAAAGGGAGAATTGAACCACAAAACAGGTGTGCGGACCAGTGAGATCGACTGCTGTGCTCATTGGCCGTCGTTTTCCCAACAGCTCTTGCATTACTTCCTGTTTTCAACACATCCCAAACCTCCTCTATGCTTGTCACTCGTGCTTCAACCAATCCTGGTACGTGGTGGTTTCCTTCGCTCACTTGCCTTATCTCAAATCTTCAAAGAGCCGTGATATGAATGTCAGTTAAAGGATGTTGAACTAAGCGAAAACCATTTCGCCGAATATTGGTTGAGAAACATCAAAAGAAAAGTTACTTATAGTCCTAACTGATACACCAAGTTATAACCAACCAGTCTAAAGAACCATGGAGCTCGCATGCTTAACTACATACGAAATTACCTTTTCGCTGCAGATGCATTTTGTGAAGCAGGGACCAACAAATCTCTTATTTGCTCGTTGTAAACTTCCAAGACGCTGACCGAGATCTCATAATTGTAGCGGTTTTCTCGTTCTTTTATAATTTCGAACAGATTTTTCAGTGTTCTATAATTTACACCACGGTTATCTGGAGTTCCCTCCATGGTAAAAGTTTTACCGGTACCAGTCTGGCCATAGGCGAAGATGCAAACGTTGTATCCATCAATGACTGACGTAGCAAAAGGAGCAGTATCTTCGAAAACATCAGCTACAACAGAAACATGAAACAACATGTCGTGAGATCATGTTTCCTGCAAGGCAAGTAGCAAAGGGTGATTATGGATGCCAAAGATCACCTTGGGAAGCGTTAGGACCAAAAACAGAATCGAACTTGAAGCTTTTTTTGGGAAACCCATTTGACATGACTATGACCTCCCCATTTTTGGTTGACTCAACATCAATTCCCATTGATACTCCTGCTTCAATTTCTTCAAAGTTTAGGGGTCGACACCTGCAAAAGACTCTGATGTTTCCTGGAGGAAAGAACGATCACAGTAAGTTGTTAGGCTGCCACTGTAAGGAGGTCCCTCTAGAAGTTATATTGGATTTAAACACAAACCTTTTAGCTCTAGTATCTTGTTGTATAGTTCCTTCCTCTCTTTCTCTCCCTCTACAAATTTGGCTTTGAGATTTTCATGCAATTCTGCGTCCTGCTTTACTGTCGACAACAAATGTTAACGGATCAAATTCAGAGACACAAATTTACAAAATCTTTATAGTGCTAGTTGTGTGTACAAATGACAGCGAGACCAAGACTCACCTCTGGAGTGGATGTGAAAACTGAACTCGTTGATATCTTGGACTAGCGATTTGTATGTGGATGCCTCCTCCAATAGCTTAATTTGCTCAATTTTCATAATCTATTAATCGAAATTCGTTAGAATGAGGCATAGAGTTTGTAGTTGCTGATAGTAATTTAAGTTCGCTTCCATGTACCTTCAATTTTCTAGTCAAATCTCTTAGTGAAGAGAACCATCTGCTCTTTTCTTTCACTTGTCCCTCCACAGCAAAGGCTAGATATAAACAAGTAACGAAAGTCAACTTTCACGCTTGCAATGAAAGACGTAAGCAAAAGAAGAGGGGGTGACATACCTAAAGAACCAACATGCATCGACTTGCGCATTAGCTCATTTTGAAGCTCACGGAGAGAATTCAATGCTTCTTCGCATTCTCTACTCTTCCGTTGGTTCTCTTGTTTGAGTTCGTCAACCATTCTCTTCATATCCGCCATCTCTTTCTTCTGCTGCTCACGGTCATTACTCAACTCGTGAGTCTCTTCTTCCGTCCTGCAGTCAACATTTTCCTAAAAACAATACGACATTTCAATAATCTGCAAATTATGTACACTTAAACTAAACTAAAAACATCAAGCTAGTGGAAGATCTCTTACTTGAGGTGGCAGAGACAGAACAGTGTCAGAGTTTCCTTTCATCGCTAGCATTCCAGTGTCTTCAACATCTGAAAGAGAAAAAAATGAAGTTTTACTAGCCAAGTAAACTAGTTCACTGGTTTTCAAGCGCCATATGAAACCGTATACCTCACATGGAAATTGAAGCAGAAACAAAGAAAAAAATATTTTCAAAGACACAAAAAGGTTAGAAATCAACATACAAGTATCCGTTGCCTCTTTCCTAATAGAAATGCCACATAGAATTGCGGTTCCTGTCACTCCTTCTAACCGTATAGATAACTCTCCTTCCAGACCAACGAGCATCCTAAGATCAGCTATCACAAGAGGTGTATTTGCTCCTACTTGCGAAAACAAATCAAGCCCGGATATGACCTGCACTAGTAGATTTCAATCGAATCATAAATGACAGGTACGTGATGAACAAGAAGAACACAAAGAAAATCTCAATGCAATGACGATGATGGTCTTGCCTTTGCTCCTTGAATAAATATGTCGAAAACTCGAACTCCCGCAGGACCTTTAGTGAACTCGATCTCAGCAAAATGGAGGTCGATGAAGTAATCCCCAGGATCCAACGACTGAAACTTGTACGCGAAATTACCAAGACGAGCTGTTTGATACAACAAAACCTCGTCTTCGTAGCCAACAACAGCATCAGTCGTGATAGTTTCACCTCCACTGAAAAACTCATCCTTCAAGAAAGTTACATCAGACACAGTCACATCCTCCCTCATAGAGCCCGAGTTAATACTTATTACAGGAGTCGTAGTCTCCCTAAAGTTCCCAGGTGGAGAAGGCAACTCAAAAGAAGACTCAGGAGACAACTCAAACCCGAACGTTTGATTAATTGCAGAGAACTTCACAGACTGAGTTTTACGGCCGTTTTTGTTATTATTAGCAGAACCATTGATTCCATTCTCGAGAGAAAGCTCAGTGGAAAACCTGAGTTTCTTAGCAATGTCTGGGGAATCTCCGTAGCTACCTCTAGGTAAATCAGGTGAAGCGCCACAGTTAACTAGATCTGGAGATGTTAGTGGAAACCCTAACACGAGTTTTCCTGAAACGCAACAATCGAATCAATTTTAGTCTCTTAATAGAGTGAAACGATTTGATTTCGAACTAAATGGAAAACGGTGTCGTACCATCTAACGCTATGGGATCACTACTAGATTGTTCCGTTTCCATCAATCCTGGGCTTGATTGTTCCATATCAACATCATCTATACAATTAAATCCAGATTTTTCAGTAAAGTAAGAGACTCTTCTTCTCTATTCCGATACATTCAAAATGACTTACCGTTACTCAGTTCGCAATTTGAATCCAGATCTGCCATTGTCAAAGTCCTTGAGCTCGATACTATATCTGTTTCAGCTGCTGATGAAAACAGAAAGATCACACACACAAAAAACGTCAGCGATATTGTTTGAAAATTAAAAAAACGATTCGATGTGATAAAAACGAAATTGAAGCTGTTACGTCGGGAAGAAGCATCAGTTGCTTGATCACAACAATCCTCCATCAGAATCCGATCGAAGAATTTCCACAGAAAATAATAAATAAATAAATAAATGGACGAGTGCGAAGAGCGAAGAGATTCAAAATCGGCCAAGAGAAGAAGGAGAGAATATTTGTGGTTAAGGTAAGAATTGGATCCTCTTTTTTACGGTTATTTTAACGTTATTAGACGACCGTTTGATTCTTTTACTACTTTGAAATTTGAAATTGTTTTCCCGGGCAGACGGGCAATGATTGACCTCCTTTCTACGGGCAGGCTAAGTTACTTACACGTGGATTTATAACGGATTCCAAGTGGACATAACCGAATCAAATTATATATTTTATTTTAGTTATAAACGAGTGAGACAATTTCTTTTATAAAATTTAAAGTATTTAATTATAGATGTGAGACATTTTATAAACCAGCAGAGTGAGGCCCCATCAAGTTTCGAATTTGGATTGGGTATTACAAACTATGTGGCCCAGTTACTTCATTATTCGCTTAATGACGAGGCTTCAAGCCCAATTGCATGTATACTCTAAAATGTAAACTATATTAGACAATGAAAAGCATGTTACAAATTAGTTTTTTCTTTTGAAACTGGTAGTGGTATTATCAAACTTATCATGATGAGTTTGTTGGTTTTTCACAAAATATATGGCAGAACCGAAATATAGAATGTGAAGAAAGTTTAATAAAAAACTAGATCTACATCAGAAATCAGAAAACGATTATTAGGAAGTCGCAAAACCAAGTGGATAGAAGAGTATAAATCAAGGTTATATAGGTTGATCATAACTTTGACGGGAAACCAAAACGGACCTTTCAACAAAGTGAAATCTCATGGCATATGTGACACCACTTGAAGAGACTCATTGTTGTAGCGATGGTGAATCCTTTGTTTATATGAAGGCTGAATATATCGTTAAATGGTGAATGAGTGTTAAGAAAACAGCCTTTACTTAGTCTTCTTTGAGTCTCGGCCAGTACCATTTAAGCAATCAGGTGAATTCCCTCAGTTGATTTCAACCAAAAATCGAAGATATTAAATCTAATCACAAACATACAGGACTAGACAAGGCTGGTCTCGGCAGTAGACTAGTAGGTCGGTTCTGAGTTCTATTTGGTTTGAGAAGATTCATTTAACTTATCGCATATGCATTTTCTAAAAACGTATTTGGTTGGCTCAAATTTGTTTTGTTTGAATCTGGACATCATTTGATTGTTAACATTAATCATTGAAACAATATTTTTATGGAAATTATAGTTCTTCAGTTGAACATGACTAAAAACTAATTAATTAATGATTACCGATGGATTAAAAAAATATACTAATGTTCAAAGAAGTCACCGGACTTTCATGGGTGATCATATAGGTATCTTCTTAGTTCCAAGACGCGCAACACATACACATCTATCTGTAAATATTTATGATTGTATGCATCAAACATTAGTGGTACGGCTTAATTAAAAACTAGAACAGCTGTATGTAATATGAAGTAAATCATATGATATGGAAGTACAACACGTCTTTGTCCTCTTACCGTACATTCTTTCTGGCAACTGGAGTAAAAGTCATGCGCCAGCCTATCATGTCATGGCTCTGATTTATTTATTGCACATTTTTCTTTCTTTACTTTTTTGACTGACGCATTTTCTTTCTTCTTAAGCATATATCATATAGTATATGTGTATTCCAAAAAAGTGAAACGTGAAAATAATTATTTTGATTTTTCCAAATTGTTGTCCTGACATTTACATGTGTTTATCATAAGATGGCATACAAATATACAAGACTCGTCACGCAGATCGAAATCACATATTGAATTATAATCTACGAAAATTGTTGCTGTTTTTTCTAATCATTATAGTAAACGTCTTAATTGGTAAGAATATTCAGAGTTTCTACAGATTTTGAGAATTACTTTAGGTTTCAAACTACAACTATATTCGTTAAAACTATCTTGAATATAAAATTCAGTTGTATATTTTAGTTTCATTCTATGTGAAATATATTATATATATAATAGATTATATTCATTAGTGTTTTTTTAAAAAGTTATCAAATTCATTATTTCTTTTACATGGTGACAACAAACAGTAAAAGAAAATGAGTTAAAGGTACTTTCCCCTTGCAAAATGTTTAACCGAAAACAATAACTATATATCATATTCCTTCTATATTGTTTTAAATATCGTTTTAGGTTAATATATTATATTTTCAAATGTAACACCGTGGAAAAATCATTTTTTTACCACTAAAAATGTGTTGTGATTAAACAAATCAATGCACTAGTATATATCACTACCGACATCATTTACAACAAGAGCTGTGAATTGTGATATGATGTTATTATAAATGACAAATAAATGAATTTTCACTTCCTTTATTGTGTTACAATTTTGTAGGAACAAAAATCTTAGGCAATTTTGCTGATTCTTTGCATTTCCCGAGTGACCAAGAATGAATACTAATAGTAATATGAAATAAAAATACTTTATAAATAAATTAAACTAATCTACGATGGATCCGAGCAATAATCTGAACAAAAAGCTTTGTTTCTTCCCATCCTTCTTCCTCTCTCTGTAACGATATTGCAATGGAGACGAACAAGAAGAGACCGAAGAAGATGAGTAACAAGACGAAACCGACGTCGAAGAAGATGATGATGAGCAGCATGTCGACGCCGATTGATGAGCTGCTTTATTAGTGTAGTCGTAGTACTCTAGAGATACCTTAGTGAGTCTCTCTGTGAGACATAGGGAACAGATTCCGGGAGACTGTCTGTGTTTCGTGTGCTTCTTGCATGAGAAGTTATTGTCTGAATTGGAATTAGAGTTGGAATTTGATGTCTTTCCTCCAGGGTATTTTGATTTCATTGCGCTTCTTGTTCTTCTTGATCCACTCGCGATGAGGAAGATGTTTGCCATTGATTAGTTAAATCTCGTGAGCTCTGTGTTATTATTATGTTTCTTGTATTTTTGCTTTCCCGTCGCGTGATTGTATTTATAGGTGCTTTGCGTAATTAATGCAAAGCTGGTTTTGATTTTCCATGATGTTTCCGAGAAGATCCTTCACTTCCTTTCTTTAATCTTTGTCCATTTTTAAAGAGGGAAGCAAAAAAAAAAACAAAAAAAAAAAGACTAAAGAAAGATATGTTTTGGCGAAACAATGTAGGATGGGCCCATATTTACCATTTTTATTTGTTTTTTCCCGTCTATTTTTTTTTGTCTTTTTCGTCTTAAACTCATATAGACTTACTTTCATATGTAATTTGAATTCATATGATAAGGTATTATTTATTTGCGTTTACTAGTGAGTACTGAGTAGTGACAAAATAGTAACGACAATATAAAAAAAAATGTATATAATCGTGTTTGATTACTACTCAGCAGCAAATGTTTGAATTTATTACTAATTAATTAGATTTGTGTGTGAATGAAAAAAAGTTGGTTTTATGAAGTAGATGCGAACATTATTAATACTGACCAAACTTTTTGTTCTATTGTTGAGTTTGGTTTAGTCGTGAGATCTGGAGTGGTTACAGTGTATTTTTCCGAGATGGACGGCTTAGATGCATTGAAGTGATCCAGTAGGTCCATCTGCTAAGTAGGTGAGTCGGTGGGCTGGTTTTTCTTGGGCCTTTATAGCTCAAATGTGCTCCCAGGTCAATGCCCATCTGGATGTCCCTTTCGCGGTGTCGAAATTGTGACATTTGCTCGTGACACATGTCAATGCTTTCTTCATCAGACGATCGTTCGTGATCAATGCCCACGTATAGTTTTCTTACAAGAGTTCAGTGTTTCACACTTTGTCTCCAAAAATCATATATTTGTAGAAATAGAGTTGAATTGATTATCTTCTATTTTAAACCATACTGTCCATACACAATTACAGACGAAAAAGTGAGACAGCAATAGAAGTACTGTGGAAGCGATGTAGATCTTAAACGGATAAAATTGTCTTCTCATCCTCTAAATTAGCTAGACATTAATTTCATAATTAGAGACTATATACTGCGGGCCGAAAGAAGAAGGTGCAATGTGGCAATTGATTCGTATTTTAAAGTATGGAATTTCGGGTAAGTGTTAAAGCCCATATATACTCGAAAGCCCATTATGAGAAATACTATCTCCGGCGTGAAAACCATCGGCCCCGGGGTATGCATGAGCCGCCAATGTCTCCACTCTCCAGGATCAGTGTGCGTAACCTGGAATATATAGAACCACCTCACAAGTACATGTAAATGTAATCAGTAACTTATGAACCTTGCCAACGGTAATTGTAATTATGAATGGAAGAGGATGAGACATTTCGTAGAATGCAAAAAAATATAAATCCTACAAGTTTTGAACCAAGTAATTAAGGCCATAAGGGTTCAAGAGGATGCAAATGACTCAAGTTAATAGAGCTTTTTTTTAGCATAGTGTACATAAAAACCAATTATGTTAGTGTGATATAGGTGTATTCCGACTATCATTGTGATGCAGCTAAATTTGTAGATTTTTATAAACGGATAAAATTGTCTATTGAATGAGAAAAAGTGTGACAAAGTTTTTTTAGATGGAAATACACCAAATCATAGTTTTAATGTTAACACAAAATAATGAGATACAAAAATACCATAAAAAAAAGGTTGGACAAAAACCAAATTGGACCGAATATCTGAATGCCCACACCCACTTTTATAATTCGATTTGTATTTTCATAAACTTTATACTACTCTTACTAACTTAATTATAAGCAAAATATGGTTCTTCGTGTTTTGATGTACACCTTTTTAGTAAAGGTTTACAGCAATAAAGAAACATAATTGTGAGAGAGAAATGTAACTAACGAAACAGAGGAAAATATCATAGAATAATTAAATCACAACAAGAAGCATATAAAATAAGGGCTAAAATAGCACTGCCTCTAGCCTGGACTTTCAAACGAGTCAAACCACACCAAAACACTTAAGAGGCAACTAAGAAAGAGCCAAAGCGTATAACAACGCAACTACACAAGTCACAACTAAAGCCCCGAACGGCTTCAACACAGCAGTGGCAGAAGAAGTAGGAGCAGCCTTTCCACCTTCTAAGGTTGGAGGTGTAGTTTTGGCGGTGGTACCGTCCCCACCACCCCCGGAAGAGGCTGCTGCACCTACGGTGACAGAGAGCTTCATGCCGCCAGTGCAGTGGCCGGGAATAGCGCAAATGAAGTAGTGAGGACCAGATTTCTTGAGAGCTATGCTTGTGGTTCCGCTACTGTCGGAAGAAATTGAGTTCCCCAATGTGCAACTTTTGTAGTCACTTTCACTCACTTCGTCCACCGTGTGACCCGCACCGTAATTGAACACTATATGGAGACACATACATTACAACTATACATAAGATCGGCATTGTTATTTTTGTTTCCGTTTGCAAGGTACACTTTTCCATATGAACCACAATTTAAAAAAATTTCATCAAAATAATCTTATGTCACAGCAGATATATTATTAAGAAACAAAAATACGGTTTATCCTCTTAGTGTGAAAATTTAAGATGTAAATGCAAATTCATATATTAGCACAAGCACATAACATGCATAAGAGAGGCTATATACATACCGATCGTATCGCCAACGGCAAAGGGTTTTCCGGTAGCCAGCGAGCTATAGTCCTTTCCCAGTGACCATTCGACAGAATGAGTGGCTGAGGAGGCAGGTGCGACAGCAGTGACGAAGATGATGGCAAGACAACTAACAAATGTACTCAAGTTTACCATTTTTGTGTATGAGTGTAACAGTATATTTTAATTGAAAAAAATAATGATGTGACTAAGGAAAATCCTTGTGAGTTGTAAGCAAATTTATAGAGAGAATGGAACCAAATGGGTATGTTGGAGTTAGTGGAGAGTTGGGTCCACTTACCCTCCAACTAATGTTTTCATCATTTTAGTTTAGAAATCTTTTTCATATTTTGGGATAAAGACTTGTTCCTCCTCTACTCTAGCTTTATGCATACTCAACAAAGGAACTATTGCAACACGTACGTCAAGAATATGGGTCATCGGGGATTTGGTGACAGATCATAAAGTCACACTCAAGGCTCCTTTGTAAAAAGATAAATGATGATGCAAACCAAAGTGGTCAGTGGTCACGATGTGTCATCAAAACTCCCATAATGATTCAATACAATTGACTAAACCAAAAGAAGATGAACTAACTTTTCTTACGAGCAATCACTGAGGCTCTGCAACAACTGATGAATCGAGTATGTTACGTAATTATATTACTTTAATCAATTTTCTTAGCACTAACTTTTGAAATTGGATACGTGATCATGTGTATTTAGAACACTTACTATAGCTGATTTCTTATAACCAATATTTAATTAATATGATAACGAAATGACGGAGGTTTCTCCTTTCAAAATCAATCCTATGCAAAATATGTACTTTTCTTGAAAAATGTATAATAATGCTTCAGTCATACTAAATTTAAAATCTAAGTTACTCAAAAGGTGGTAGTTTGTTTGAAAAACGAAACTAATCTCACCCGAAAGCTGAAAGACAAAGCATGGAATATGATATGATAGGGACCCTGCACCTAATTCCACTGGTCATCAGACTGCCCACATAAAATCAAAATATCAACTAGACCATGATTCATGATTTGTCATCGGCTTTTGCCAGAAGACTCGAAAATAACTTACTATTGGCCTATCTTATTCTTCTTTTCTCGTTTTCTTAAGTGTACAGTAATAGACTATAGGCCTTTTAAAACTGCGAGAATGGGTTTAGTTTAGGCCCATAAAATTTGTTCAAGTGGTTTGAAATTGTTAAGAATATATAGAAGATTCGTGAAAAGACACGAAATTTCATTAGTACACTTCATCCAGATGGGCATTGACCTGGGAGCACATTTGAGATGGGATTATAAAGTGTATATTCGAAAACCATCTTCAATAGTACACTTCTTAATAATCAACACGATTCTTGGTAAAACATTAGTTTTGGTACACTTCTTAAAACGAGGATTTTGCAAATGAAAGTCAAAAGTTATAGTTTGTTTTTCTTTTCCCATCACATTTGTATTTTCTAATTTAAACCGAATTATAACAAGGCAACTCTATTTGGACAAACCACTAGACTATAGTGTTCAGTCTGATTTGAATATCTTTGTTTTTTGAACATTTGATCTGAAATATCTTTTTTCTTCTCAATATTTTGAAAAAAAAATAAAACTCAGCGGTTCAAAATGAAAATTTTAATCATATTCTAGACTTCTAGTTTGTGCTTGTTACGTGCTATATATCACGTTGTGTCACTACTTTAATGTGTGATTAAAAAAGACAATCTCTTCAGATCTAACAAATTTTGTTTAAAGTAACATTTTCTCTCTAGCAGTCTCAAAATATTACTAAATTATATCTATATATTATAATCTGCCGAAGGCCAAGAAAAAGGATAAACTTTACTTAAATCTTCGAAAGCCAAAGAGTCAAAAGCTCAAAGGTAAAATATGGCTTTCATGACTAAGACTCTCCACCAATTAAACAATTAGAAGATGCTTCAACTTGTCACAGAACCATTCAATACCGAAGATGAGAAGAAATTTTCATCCTTCTTTCTCTTGAATGTGAAAGAAACCCAAAGATAAAATCAAATCTTCTTCTACATTGTCAAAAAAGAAAATGAACATTTCACTTCTCTGTTTTCAACCACTTACCCTTACAAATTTCTCTTAATCTTTATTTCGTGTATTCCAAGCAACAGTACCCTTTCTCCGAGTGTTCTTTAATGGGGAAGAAGAAACATCGAAAACTCTTCCCTATGTTAGCATCAGAGACAAACAAAACATTTGATTGCTCAATAGGAATCTGCGACCCGATTTGCCCTTACAACTGCTATCAAGAACCCGATTACTACACCATATCTCCACACCTACCTCCATGGTCATCTCCACAGCCATCAATCGGAGCTCCATCTCCATCAATCTCAGACGTTTATCAACCATCTCAAGACCCTTCATCTTCCATAGACGCCATAACCATCATCACAGTTACAGGTGCGGTATTAGCCATCCTTCTCACAGGGTTATTTCTTGTAGCTAAATACGTCACAGAGAGCGCAAACCGAGTCAACCTCCAAAGATATCAGTCCGAGAGAGATGTTGATGACGACACGTTTGATCAAGAGTTTCAAGATAGAGAGCAAGTGGATCATCCAATCTGGCTAATAAGAACAACAGGTCTGCAACAGTCGATCATAAACTCGATAACGATCTGCAGTTACAAGAGAGGAGATGGGTTGATAGAGAGAACAGATTGTCCTGTTTGTTTAAGCGAGTTTGAAGAAGAAGAAAGTCTTAGGTTATTGCCTAAATGTAACCACGCTTTTCACATCTCTTGCATTGACACTTGGCTTAGGTCTCATACCAACTGTCCTCTGTGTCGAGCTGGTATTGCGATCAGTGCCGCCGCTCCACGGTGTTCTGTTCCGGTTGATGTTGTAGCTCCCGGAGGATCAGGATCTCGTTTGGAGAACGATGGAGATGGTGAAGATGGACAGGTTGAGAACAGAGGTGAAGTAAGGAGAGAGAGTGATGAATCAGGTTTCAAAGAGAGTTTGAGTTCCAGTTACACAGATACAAATTCAGATGTAAGGATTGAAGTTCATGGAGTTGTGAACGAGACTAGTCAAAACTCGGAGGAAAACAACGGTGATGGATCCGAAACAGAGACGAATGCACAAGTTAGGGTTTTGGGTGAGTGTACGAAAACCCACAACGAAAGTATAGATGTTCCGGGAGAACTAAGCGGTGATCAGAGTCAGCGCTGTACCGGAGATGAAGCAAGCAGCTCCGAAGAGAACAATGGCCACAAAGTCGAATCACTGAAAAGTTTTGATTTTGGTAAAGAAACCGAAGAGACAGTGAAAAGTCAGACATGCATTGCGTTGAACTCGTCGAAGACAGCAGGAAGCTCTTCGGTATCATACTTGAATACAAACAAGAGTTCGGTTTTCCCGCTGTAGGAAGTCTTTTTCTATATACCAAACCATTTTTTCGAATATAATGTAAAAAAAAAAGAGAGAAAATAACAATGCACAAGTGTTTAAGTGTATGTATATGTAAATCCGAATAGAAAAGCCAATAAGCTGTATACACACTCTTTTTTTGTATTCTTTTGCTCTTGTGTGTTCATGTTTATTTTCTTCCATATAACATGATTTTTGCAATGCTAAATCAAGCGAGAATGTAGAGCGAGTCATTTTTTTAGTTAAAGATTTTGCAAGAGCAAAATGTAAAGGGTCCACAACTTTGAATACATAAGAAGCCCAAATCCAAAAATGGCCTTACACTTTTCTCATATTTTAACTCAAATCGGATATGTTGGTGGGGGACTAAAGCTTGTTACTCTATCTGTAATTAACGTGTGAAGAAACTATTATTATGTATTAAGGTTAAATGAGAAAAGTTATGGTGTTGAGATTTGTTTTCAGTTTAAAGTGAAAGTCTTTTTCCCCATTTAGATCATATTGAACGGATCGGAAATATATTGATTGCAATCACATACAAATTAATAAATATTTACTCAAGGCAAAGTTAAGGAAAAAAGTTGGTGATTCAAAATCTCAATCATGAAAAAGATGCTAAAACAGAACAGTCGGCTATATAATAGAGGGAATAAATATTTTTATTTTGTGTAATCACATCGGTAGCCTTTACTTTTTAACTTTTTCTAGCTTTTGGTTTTTAACTCCGAAAGTGAAAAAACATAGATTCTTAAAGATCTTTGATAGGTCTTCATGATACGACAATCATCATCGTCTTGTTCCATGAATCCCACGTACTGATAGTTCTGTGCATCTACGTTTTAAACAATAATTATTTCTAGCAAAAAAATACTACTAATAAGTTTCCTGTTTTCTATCTACTCGTAAGTTTCCTGTTTTCTTATTATATCATTTCTGCAACGACAAGATATATTAAAAATTTACATGAAAATCGTTAGCAATCTATAAATAAACTGTAAAGTAACCTTTCATCTAATAATTGTTTTTATGTTATTTTATTTAAGTGAAGTTTTCTTTAACATTTTGGTTTATTTTCTTATTTGTAACAATTAAAATTTGTTTAATTATTTTAGCTATTTTTGGTGGATATTATCCTGGATCTGGATCCATACAATAGTTTTCTGGATCTGTAGATATGTATCCGGAAGCTCTATGTACTTCACGAAAACAAATTTTCCGATCAGTGGTTAACCATCTTGCTATTATAATTATACACATTTAGCACCCATGTCTCCGTAAGCAAAGGCTAAATTCAATGATGGGCTAATAGCTAAAGACGATAAAAACAAAGGACATATGAAGCATCATTGTACATGAAAAGTAAGCAGTAAGAAACACAGAGACCAGTGGAAAATTATTTTTGTTTGATTTATTTATTTTAATATGAAAAAGGAGTAAAGATCACACATGAAAAATTAGAGTTTCTCTAAATGTGTCATAACTAAAAATTCAACTATATCAGCTTAAGGATGACTCTTCTTCAATCCTCCTTAGGATTTGATTCACAGCTGCTGCAATATCTTCCACTGTATTCAATTGGCTCCCTTCTTCAACCTGAATAAACCCATATTTCTGATTAAATTAATTAAAAAAAAAGTATCGAAGAAAACTTAAACTATAAATGACATGAAAATGGTTGATACAGTGAGAAAAAGTAGAGTGCAAAAAATAAAATAAAATGTATATATTTCGAGGAAGAAGCTTATGAATGTGTCCTGAAACAAGTGGCGTCATTTCGTTTCTGCCGTGCACAGTGCATCCACAGTTCTGTGACCACCAAAACTTCCACAGTACACATATTTAACACACATACACACATGTATAGGCATATGTCATCTTTTTGGTCCCTGATTCTAACAAAAATCATTATTTTGATACTCAAATTCTTTTTATAATAAATAAGAAATAATGATTTTGACTCCCCCAATAATTGAGGCCGGCCCTAACCAAGTAAAAATAAACGGACGATTTTCATTATTGTTCTTCAAAACTTTTTTGGCCCAGACATATAAATCTCAAGACGTACAAATGAGAGACAAATTAAATGTGTGACAAAGAAAGACATGCATAAATTAAATCTTTTGTGATTGGAGAAGAATCAATGAATCATTGACCCAAAACTAACAAACGAAAACAGTGATCGTATTACTGATCCATTAACACCAATTTAATTGGATTTGCATCACAATATAAAACCCTAAATACGGTATTATACGTCACTCTAACTCTAATTTCGTTATGAAACTATAAATATGAAAACGAAAAAATCCAAAAAAAGTGAGAAAAATGTACCTTTAGGCTGATGGAATAGAGGACGGAGTTGTCGCGAGTGGTGACGTTGAGATGAAGAAGTGTGAGCCGTAGGCTCTGTATCGATGCCACCAGTTTAAGAAGCTGTTTCGGCCTCTTCTTAGCAAGTATCTTTACACTCGCATGGCTCTCCACCATTGTTACCTCTATCTCCGCCATCCCCTCGGCCACAGAGGACGACGAAGGCCGGCTCGAGTATTGAGGAAATGCAAAAAAATCTGAGAACGGTCCGGATGAGCTGGCGGCGATTGTGCTGCTCTGGTCGCCGGTGACGGCTCCGGCGTCTTCTGTGGCGGTGGTATTTACCGGAGGCTCAATTGATTGTAAATGATGTTCAAGCTCCTTTAAGTAGTTAATGGCTCCGCCTACTATTGACGCTTGATCTCCCTTTAACCACCACCAACCATAGGTTAAGCCCATAGAAATTGTAAAAGGTTTTTTCAAAACAATCAAACATTTATATTTCGTACCTTGTTTTAATATTTAGATGTAGATGTTAATTATGTCACAATTTGATCATGCATATATAAATATCTATGGTCCTTTTTTAGTGCAATGATGTTCAGGACTTTATTTATGCTCCCACAATTCCACTACCGTTATTTTCATCTATAAAGACTACATGATCTTATATTATGAAAAACAATAACGACATTCATTGTATCAATTATTTTGTCAACATAACGGCTTTCATTCATTCATCCATCAATTTTTTTTTTGAATAGTAATTATGTTTTATCATGTAAACATGCTACATATACATGCATATAGCCTATGGATGTCCTCATGAAAGTAGAGGTCTAGAACATAGGCGTTGCCTTTTTCTTTCTTTTCGTTTCTTATCTTCACGCGTGAAGAAAAGATTTCACGCGCTCACACAAACACATACTTATACAGTTATTGTATGTAGAGATCACTAACCCTTTGAGCATAAGAAGGTGGCATGAGAGAACGGAGAACGGCGAGGTACTCGTTCATTTGTTTCCGGCGATTTCTCTCGACGGCGATGTGAGTCATCCTCTGGTTCTCAATCTCTTCCTTGTTCTTGCTACTTCTAGTCCTCCTCCTCTTCCTCCTCCCTCCTCCCGTCGATACATCCAAGGGCTGAAGCTGGTTCTCGGTGTCGACGGCAGATCCATAAGGAAGGTCGTTTCGTGGCCACTGAAGATCCTCCTGATCGTTGTTATTATAATCATCACTCTTATCTCCGCCTTTACCGTTGTAATTAATACTCGCAAACCCTTGTCTTTGTTCTTGCCCTAGCTTAATGTTATTCTTGGTGTCTACTGGATCTCGATCTTCTTCTTGTTGAAAGTATAAATCGTGAAACGGAAAATCTTTGCAAGAGATGTAGGAGAATGGATCTTGAGGGTAAACAACAGCCTCTAAGGCCATAATTAGCTACAAAATTGGTTGAAAATTAAAATATAGTCTCAGAAAAATATGAAAAGGGTCCGAGTGAGAGAAAGGAAAAAAAAGAAAGACAGAAAGTGTTTGTCTTTCTCTTTTTGTCTCGAGAGGGAGACAAGGCAAAAGGTAAAGACACACTAGGGAAATTAAACTTGTAATGATACCTCTACAATAATAAAAACAAAATTAATAATCACTCTTCTAAGAAACTCAGCAAAATTGAAGAAAATTGAAGAAGAAAGGAAAAAGAGAAGAAACAAGAAGGTCAAACAAGATTGTGGTTTAGATCAATGGAAGAGAGGAGAAGCTTGTGAGGTTATAAAGCTGATACATATATACTTGTATATATTATTTTATTTTAATAACAGAAGAAGTACCGAAGAAAATCGAAAACAATTGAGTTATGAAAAGTAGAAGATATAGAGAGAGATGTTGTATGTTTTGTTTTGCACGTGAGATTATAGACCGGTCCACAAACCCAAAGAAAAGATTCTGTGTGTTTTTGCAGGCTTTGGGGTTCGTCTAGTTACACTCATGTTCGAGGAGAGAGAAATATAACAAGTTGAAGTCTCAAGAGTCTCCACTTTATACGTTGATATGAATTAATGTTTTTTGCCGTATATCATGTGAGTCGTTATAATCAAATGAATCCCGAAATTTGGAGATAAAACTGAATGCTATTACTCACGAAATTGGGAGATTTTTGGGATTAAAATAAGTAGATATCACCTTTTAGGTATTCAATTAATATTTCGCTTCTATTTATGGTGCATGGTAATGCGTATAGATAGAGAGAAACAAAGTGAGCGCTTGACGTCAAAGTTTTCTTTTGTTTCTATGTATCAGCCGACGTCAAAGCTTTATAAATTCGAAATCTATGGCTTATTTATACGAGTATTTTTTCCGCGAACCATACGGAGACAATGACCGCTGATTTATTCTTTTCATGAAATCATATCGTTTATCACATAACCCTACCCGTAATGGAATAACCGTAAAAAACATCAAAAACCATGCATGGGTCCTAAAGTTTTTTTCTCTTTTTTTTTTTTTTATGTAGAGATACAAGTATGTATCTGACTTATATTTTCAGAACAATTAGTATGTATATACCTACTATCTTTTTTTAAAAAGAAAATTTGGCTTTTTAAAAGTACAGAATCTTAACAACTCATAATAAATATAAGTTTTTTTTATAGAAACGTTCATCCATTTGTTTATAATCTTTGTATAAACATTTATCCATGTGTTATATTGCATGTTATTGCAATTGGATATTAATGAAATTTTGTTAATTAAAGATAATTATGAAATTAATATTATCTCTACTAAACATGTTTCTAAACAGTATAATTACTAGGCATATGTCCAAATAATTTAAACATAATAGATCCTATTTTCCTAACTGGTTAAAAACAAAAATAAAACTAAATCATATATATTAAACGTTTAAATTATTGATAAATATAATTAAATAATATATTAAATCAATTATTTTTATAATTTATAAAATCAAATTTTTGATAAACCATACACAAAAATATATATTTTTGAACATACTTACAAATAATTTTAAATATGCATAAAAATTCGAATTAAAAAATAATATGTTTCAAATTTGTAAAATATGAATTATTAACTTGAAATTTTTTAAATTTCAAAAATTAAATCGAGATATTTTTAACTTGATAAAATGAAAATATATATAAATAATTAATATATATATATATGTATGTATTAATGTATGTATGTATATGTAAATCGACTAAAGATAACATATTTGGTTGAAGCTTTTTAATTTTTGTTTATATTTAGCAAGAATTCAGGACATGTTAACCCCGAAATCAACCCTTTGATATATTATATCAATTTACAGCATACATGATTTTTTCCAAATTGATCAAACTAGAAACCAAAATTCAATCTGTTTTAAAAAGGTGGAACAAACACAACGTACACCACCAACGATTTGGTGGTTCAAACGTCTTTAATAACAGGAGTATTAGCAAAACAACAAATTCTGATGAAGCTATAATCAACCTTAAAATCATTTACCCATTTTAAACAACCTACTCGCCTATAAATTAAGGGAAAATCATGAAAACATATGTACGTTACCTTTAAGCCGTTTTCGATTTTCTACTTCTAGTGGTTTCATGCATTAATATTAAATTGGTTCAAAGACGAAATTGATTTGGAGTTTTTAGGGTTCTGACCTTGAGTTTACAGTCTGTTAATTTGTTGCATAAAAGTTTAGATGACTATCAAAGTATTCACATGTTTCTGAAAATAATGACCATAGCAATCCATCTAAACTTTTTCAAATTTAAAACCTGAATCCAAAAATGACGAGTTAACAGCCACATTTGCTTTCCATTACACGGTCAAAATGAATCATAAAAAAAATTCACGGATAACAATAGGAATAACATTTCGGCGTGTGGGGTAATTGCTTTATTAATGTAATCATTCACGTTTAAACAAAGTATTTTTCGATGTTGACATATGTAAAAACTAAAGAAGATGATAGCCCAACTTAATTTGTATATTAAATAGATACGTGTCATCTTTCCACTGGACTGATCAAGCACTGTATTCATTAATAATTATCGAACTTTAATCTAGAAGAGAAGATGAAAGAATTGGATGGATATGTTACGACTTAGGGGTTGCTACGTAACAAAATACAGTCAAACTTTTATAAATTAATAATATTAGGACTACATCAAAATTTTAATTTTTTATTAATTTATAGAGATTATTAATCTATCGATATATTAACTGAACTAAAAACTCAATTTAAAACTATAAAATTATATTATTTTATAGAAATTTTTAATATATATTAATTTATAGAGGTTATACTGTAGATTAGTCAATTAAGCCAATTGAAGAACAACAACTTAAATATGCTCCAACAAAAAATCATAGAGAAAAAAAAAAAAGAAATCACTTCATCAAAAAGAATCCTTTTTAGAAACACGATGGATCTCAAAATAAATCTTTAGCTATGATTCTCTTGTCTCCTTTGAGTCCGTGTACCTATATTTTTAATTTAGTTTTCTTTTCTCGACAGCAAAATATACAATAATTTCAAAACCATCCAAGTAATTAAGTACCCTAGTAGGAGAAATATTTCACGATTGTAAAGCCCGGAAAAATCATTTGATATTTTTTTCAAGGGTCGTCAAAACTCTAATCGATATATATAACATGAGACATCTGCAAGACTCAGTACGACGTCAATTTGAAAATTTAGAAAAAATGGAGGTCAATGTTTTTAACTTGCATAACAATCTATCTATTATATATTAAATGAAAAGCATTTAATATCACTTTTACTGACATAGTATTCTTACATTTTTTCTTAACTTTTTTCTTTTTATTTATTTTAATTTATTATACATATTACCAAA
>KE154860.1:263997-290892 GCA_000411075.1 Sisymbrium irio | reverse complement strand
TCTCTCTCTCTCTCTCTCTCTCTCTCTCTCTCTCTCTCTCCGATCAAAAAGTTGAGTGGCTTTCTGCAGCAGTTCCATTTCCAACGTCTTTGTTTCCCCTCTAGCTTGATCTCACCCTTTGATACATTACAGTTGATCAATCCACTATGAATCTATTCTGCAAATCAAATGGCTTTGAACCGAATACAAAAACTATATAACCAATTGTATTTTATATTTTTTCTAATTAGCTAAAGAGAAACATCAAACGTTTTCAAATAATACATTATTGTTAAGTAGTAATATAATCGTGCAATTTTAAAGAATAATATTGAAATTATAAATATATTTATAATGATTTGACCAAGAAAATAATAATAATGTTTTCTTCACATAAACCCATCCGTACAAATTGTTAAAGTATACTACACCAAAACTACTTTTTTTTCCTGGCTAAAATCACCAAAACTAGCTGGTTGATTCAGTCCGACAACGTGAATATAAAATACTGAATACTTCATATATCAATCGTTTTTCTATCGGGCCAACAAAATTTAAAATTTCGATAATGACTCTATTTTCCAGCAAGACATTCCATACGTTTTTTTTTGGTTTCTGATGGTTTGCGAATTTAAAATTTATATACAGTATACATGCACTTTTTTACTAAGAACCAAGGTGTTTTTTCTTGGAGAGTGCGATAATTTTCTTTTAATAAAGATTATTTATTTATCCAGTTATATCAGATTCTTGTCCAACTTGAATTAAACTATGACTGAACCAAAAATAATCTAGGGCACTACAATGTATCAACGATCTTGTAATTCTTAATTTATTCGGCGACATACATAAATAACACGTCGCAAGTTTTCCTTTGTCGTATGTAGTTAGATGCACGCTCTTCTACATTTCTCATGTCCTTATTAGTTACACACTTACACGATATATTAATCAATTTAAATCTAACAACGTAATTATCTAGTTTACTATATTTCGTACATTATTCGTGTTTCCCTTGTCCATATCTTCGTCGGATTATGGCACGAATATATTAAAATTATTAATATTTTGTTAAGTTAATAAAATTTTGATTTTTATGGGCCTCTTAGCTTATGGATCTAGAACTTATTGAGTTATATAATAATATAAAGCAAATACGTAGATACTAAAATATCGACTACCCCATACATGTTCTATATATTCTTAATACACAGTATAATATATATATATATATATATATATTCATATATATGTGATGCGTGATCGTTTACTAATTAAAGGTTTGAATAGTTGTAACGTTCAAAACGAATTAATTTATTACAAACTATACCATACTATTTTTGAGATGGATAACAATCTGCTTTGGACTAAAGTTATTTGTTCAAAAATATAGTCTACAGTTGATCCGCAGTGAATCCTTGTTTATTTTTTTTACTCTACACTAATACGAATCAAATATTGTGAATAATAAGTAAAATTGGTTTTGGCCATTTGCGGATTAATCCACTTTTACCTCCGTAACCATTCAAAACCTAACACAGAAATACATTACAAATTAAGCAAAACCTTTTTGTACAAAACACATAAACATTCTTACTGTTTTAAACAAAACAAATTTTATTTTTTTCTAATATTTTTTTGTAGCGTTTCAAGTATATATCTTATTTTAACGGCCATTAAACTTATTTATCTCTCTATATGGCACAATGTAAATGCCTCTCCAAAACAAATTTAGTCGGACGTACCCTGCGACCAAAGGTTTCCCGAGAAATCCAACATATCCAAAATGAAAGTTAAATTTCAACGCGGATGCAAAAAAAAAAAGGTCTCTACATTAAAAATTCTTTAAAGAATGAGGTATTCAAAAACTAATAGAATTCCGCAAAAATTACCATCAAATTCTATAGGGGAATAAGAACAAAAAAAACATGTACGCACTACGCAGCGTATATGTCCAGTTCATTCTAAAATGTTTAATTGACTAGTGAACGGCGATACATTTTTAAAATGTTTGGTCTACAAATTTAACTTTATAAATTAAGGAAATATTTAGATCTTGAAAATCACTGCATTTGATGATTATTTAGATCTTGACTTATAGAATATAAGAATCTTAGAATAAAGAACGAGATATTTACATTATAAAACCGCGTATAAAACATGTGCATGAAATACAACAAGCCTATACTGCTTTCTAATTAGTTGTTACGTTGATACACAAATCTTTAGTGATTGTTATATTACGGGTAATTTCGTGTGTTTTTCATCATCACTTAAAGTACTGATAAAAATAATTAACAGAAAAAAACAAAATATATAATCGTGAAATAACACAATAACACATCATTTTTAAATAATTAATATATGTAAAACACATTCAGATCCAGAAAATTAGTCATACTAGAAATCGAGAGAACAATCATTGTTGAATATGGACGTTTTGTGATTATATTTGATGCACAAATATGATTGCTAACGTAAACCGGGATATCAAATCAAAGTTTTGTTTCCTGTATATATCAGAGAACCCTGGACAAATCATCATATGTAGGAAAATGCCTGGAGTTGGTAATTTGCCGTTATTAAATTCGGAACATCCAAAAACGATATTGCTGCGGTGATATTTTTTTAAAAAAATCGACATAGGTTACAACTAAGCATCCTGGCAACATACACCCTAATCTACGTTTTAAAATAAATCGCTGAGATTAGCATGTGGTTTAAGCGGAAACCGCGCTACCTGAAATTCCAACTCGAGGACTGTACTTGTTCGAATCATGTGTTCTGTTCATAATATTCTATCAATACTTTTATGTCTTAATTAACATGTAAAACATTGGGTGGGTGACTGGATGTCATACATGTCAATATCGAACACAACAGAACGTATTTTTGGGCTCAAATGAATGACTAACCTTATACGATATTATAAATCCAAGGAGCCCAATGATTTGAGGGTGGAAAATATTGATCTTTCGTCCCATTCAAAGTTATAGTAAATTAGGAATTATAGGGATCTTATTTTAAGCACTATACGATATACATAGATAGTACAGGTCATAGTTACATCCTGGGAGTATAGCTAGCTGTAAAGAGAGTGAAAGTCATTCTTTATATTATATATTTTCCTTAGAAACAGGACATCTGTAATTAACTATACAAATAGATTTGCAGGGTTTGGGTTTTCTTTAGGTGAACAGCAGGCCATACTTCTATTACACCTTCTTGTTTGTAAGTTTAAACTCTCTCCATTTTTATTAGGACCATCTTTTCCAAGTTTAAAATGAGAAAGAGGCTTAGCAACAAACAACAGTTCAACCGTGGATTGATAACAATTAACATATACATCAGATAGATCCATGTGATCGCTAGACGCCTGTTGAGGCTCAAGGATATGTTGTGGGCTTACACTGATACATAAATTTCAGAAATAAATAGGCCTTTGACGTTGTTACCTCATTTAGCCATCCACTACTAAGTATTTGGAACACTTTCTTTTCTTTATTTTTGTATACCATTTCGAATGAGAACATCTAGTTTGGAGGTTTTTGGTTTTGTGTTAACAGCCCATACCATGGTTATGCCACAATCTATATTAAAACTATATTATAAATGTTGTCGACAAAATAAATGCAATTATGTAAGAGAAAACTAATTAATATACAATCCACATGTATTATATAAAGACTACAATTCTTTATTACATTATTTCCTTATCTGCATCTATAACTAGGATTTATGTCAGCTTACCTCAGAAGTAAATGCGTGTTTAAAAACATAAGTACTAAAAAAAAAAAGTAAATGCGTGATTGGTCTAATGAAAACGTCGCCATGTTTGTGGACGGTTACGATTATATGTATTTAAAATTAAACATAAAAAAAAACGATTAACAGAGTTATTTAGCGTTTTAATTTAGAGCCATTTTTATTGTTTGTGGTAGGGGGACGGCGGCTGCGCAAATTCTTTAGCATCATCAATAAAAAAAATCATATTAAGAAGCATCATCAATAAAAAATTATTATATTAAGGTTTCCGTATTTTCCACAGATTATTGTATTTTATTATATTATTTTTGTTTTGCTTTTATTTTTCCCGTCTTTTGTTTTATACATTTTTGAAATATAAATTATGTTAATTCAATAAAATTTTGTTTCATATTATTTAAACTTTTTTGAGACTTATTTTCTTTTCTTTTTTTTGTTTGTTTTGTATAAACTTTTTCTAAATTTTTTTAAAAAATATTATAATTTTTTATTTATTTCATGGTTTAAAAATATGATATCTAATTAATTTAATTAATATTTACAACTTTAATTTTTACAATTATAATTTTAATATATTTTTTTAAAAAAAATTTCTCATTTCTAAACTATTTTATTCACGTTTGAAATAACATTTTATCCATGTTCTCTAAAAATATTCGAGTTCTAAATTAGTATAAAATTAATAAATTTAAAGGTGAGACTTTAAACAAGAAAACCTTTGATTTGATACATAACAATTTAGTCAACAAAATTATAATAAAGAAGTTATACAATTTTGTTAGAAAAATACATTTCAAACGATTTCATGTAGTTTATTTTTTTGGTAAACTATATATCTATATTTCTAAAAATCGATTTAAACAATTATTGATTCATTTTAAAATTCAATTTGATGGATATAAATTTGTTCAGTTATATCTAAATTACGAAGAAAGATCTTATATAGCAATTTAGTGATTTAAACAAAAAATTGAAAACTATATTCAGTTTTTGTCCTTTATTAAAAATTATATAAATATATATATAGATGACTCTGTACAATTATTTCTGCATACTACAGTCTACCACATAAGGTTTTACATGCACTGTACTTACACAATTTACTTTTAACAGAGAAAACCAAAAACGAATAGTTCTACTTAAATAATGCTAAATATGGAAAGTATTGTATCTGGATTTACTCTACTAATATTTATACATAAATAGTAGTATTTTCTAAACATTGAACAATAATCTTTCTAACGTAAGAAAAAATATTTTTTTTATCAATTATTAGACCAAGGGTACTAGCACCGTTCACTTCTCTGTTTAATAATTAACAATTAATATTGTATTATTTAGAGATTTGTAAATGTATATAATATTATGTCATCCCCTCGTCAAAATCACCACATCTTTATGACTTTATCCAATCATTATTCCATACGGAAATGATCAGATAGAGGCTCTCACAAAATCCTTTCTATATGTTTTTGTTAAGATAATCCACAAGAGCATGAATCAACCTAGACTTATTCCATAAGAACATAACCTATAATTGGAAAACGACGTGATGACGACATGGGATAATGAAGCACGATGCAAAGCCAGATTAGTGATCGCTGATTTATTTTATTTTGCTAATCAACGTGAAACTTTCATGCGTAATTGCGTTATAAACACAAAGTGCAAAATGTAAATCCTAATTGGTAAGATAACCACCAATTAACACACCCCACTGGTTATTCTAGAGTTTATCATTTATGATGATTCTGTGATACATCAAAATCTTTGTAAAAGACAATTGTGCTTTTTAAATTTGGTATATCGAAGTTGATGGACTACTTCTACTAAAATAGTTTTTCTTTTTTCACACGTATTTTTCGTTTTAAAAATTTAAAAATTTGAAAGAATTAGTTTTTTAAAGTTGGATAGGCCTGAAATACTTAGGAAAATAGAAAGGACTTAAAGTTCAAGAAAAGAAAAATGAAAATTGAAAGGACTTGCCCAGCTTACGAGAACAAGAAGCTGAACTAGATATAGAACCTGAGCATTAATAACAAATATTGGCGATATTTGCACTAACCGGTTGTTTCATTGATAAAAAGACATCTCAACTTCTTGATGGAAAAATCACAATCATTTCATATATTTTATACAAAATGTTAGTACATAGGAGTATTAATTAGTTATGATGCAAACATCTTTTAAATAGTGCCATTGTTCAAACTTCAAAGTCAACCTACCAACCACAAAGGCCCTTTGTAACCATTGAGCAACCTCAAATCGCAGTGTCTCTTAATGTTCCTCTCGTTCTTATCGTATCATCTTCGTTTATCCTCACACCAATAAATTTTTCTTTTTTTTTTTCTTACAAAAAAAAAATTGTATTGTTGCATGGACCGGAGAACCAAACCGGCTAAAGCTTGGTCATCATGATCCCCAAAGCTCTAACTAATCTCAACCGTTCAATCATCCGTCAACATGGTTCGATCTTACATCTACACCTATTTCTCCTACTACTCTCTGGGCAAGCTTCAGCTCAGGCCACTCACGGTGGTGGTTCAGATATGTACGGAGAGAGCTCTCGGTTCGACCCAACCATGGCAATACTCATGATCGTCCTGGTCAGCGTTTTCTTCGCTCTTGGTTTTTTCTCTATCTATATCCGTAGGTGTCTCGAGCGAGTTATGGGGATGAACAACGCACACCCCTTGGACACTGGCGGAAACTGGCTTTCTTTGAGCCGTCCGCAGGCGCGTGGACTCGACGCGTCTGTCATCGAGACTTTTCCGACGTTCCGATACTCAACCGTGAAAACGCTTAGGATTGGCAAAGAGGCCCTTGAGTGTCCTGTTTGCTTAAGCGAGTTCGAAGACGATGAAACGCTGCGTTTGATTCCTAAATGCTGTCACGTGTTTCATCCCGGTTGCATAGACGCTTGGCTCCGTTCTCACGCCACGTGTCCTCTCTGCCGCGCCAATCTCATCCCCGTACCGGGCGAATCGGTTGTTTCTATTCAGGTACCCGGTTTAGCCGACAACGCTCCGCGTTCTGACTCAACCGGTGATCGGATTACGGTTTTGGCTTCTCCGGATGCGAGACTAATTGACTCGGTGGCCTTGACTTGTAACCAAAGTATGCCACGTAGGTCATTGTCTACCGGATGGAATTTAGCTGGACTTTTCACCAATTCTGATTGGACCGGTCAACATGCGGAGAATCTTGACCGGTTCACGCTTAGGTTACCGCAAGACATTCACAATAAGCTCGTCAACCCAAGCCTTCCAAAAGGCAACGTGGCGTTACCTCAGGTGATGAGTTCAGCGAGAGGGTACAGAACCGGAAGCCTAGAGACTGATACAAACTATTTCTACTGTGAACGGTTTGACCAAGATGGCCGGTTCGACCGTAGACCATTTTCAATAACTCCTCCATACCGGACAGGTTCGATCAATACGTCTCCAGGTGGCAGTTGTGATCAGGTGCGTGCTGGTACCCCCAAGGGTTTGCTTCTAGCGATGAAATCTCCGTTTGATCGGTTGTTTCTTGGAAAGAACATTGGTGAACGTTCATTAAACAACAACATCGGTGAACGTTCGTCGGATCACCTTCGCTCTGGCGATGCAAGCCCAAGTGTAGACCACGTTGTGTAATTGGTTATTTCAGAATATCTTAACTTGCACATATTTCATTTTGATGTTCGCAGTCTTTGTTTTTATTTTCTGGGCTCTATTGTGTTTCAAAGAAAAGAAATTCAATTCGTCATGAATTAGAATACAATATAAAACACTATTCGTATGTGGTCTAATGTTCTGTTCGGCAGAGAACTTCTAGTGTAGGTGATCTAGGCCAAAACTAAATTCCATCATTTACAAACATTATTTGAGTTTTCCCTGGACCAGATGGGCCGCCTAAAACACAAGTAGTGTGTGGTATACTGGTTTGTTTGACTGCCCTGTGTATGACTCTACTGCACTATAAGATCTTAACGTAAATGATGTCCTCAAAACTATTACGCAAGATATTCTGCTCCCTACCAGTTTACAATGTCTTAAAAATTGGCTCGGACTAGCCGGTTGAACCAGCCCCACCGAGACTCATTATACTATCCAACTCTGAGTAGAATTAAAAACTGAATTTGAGTTAACTTTGGCCAAAAACCCAACACTCGCAAAAATTGTAACTCGGTTATTCTGTCAAGCTTTTAAAGTTTTAAATAGTTACCTTTTCAAAAAGTTCCATACTGTTTCTATCGTCAATTTCTAATTTTTTTGAAAAACAAAAACCATTGCTTTCATTCTTATAATTTATGCTCTTAAATTTGTAATTATTTATATTTCTAAAAAGTTTTACTTGATGAAATACACTTTTATGTCACTTGTTGCTTATAACATCGGTGTAAGGTGAAGAACCCTTGTATAAACAATTAGATTAATCTTGTCGTTTTATGCTATCCTTTTTTTAGTATTTTACACACATATATTATTATATAAAAATAATAAAAAATCCAGTTGAATCGAGTTGTTCAGTTATCCAATAATAATGTCTAATCCATATTTAATCCGATTTAAAAAACATTGCCAAGTTGTTAAGCTTTAGACCAACACTGAATATGATTGATTGTAGAGATCTTAACTCTTAAGAATAAAAAAAATCCGGTTATTTGTATGTTTTGTTGGAATACGGTTTCAAATGATAAAAAAATAAAAACTTGGGGCTAAACTGTAATAAATTATACATACGAGCAAAACGTATGAAATTATGTAAAGTTTGAATCAAGTACAAACCGAATCAACGGTTGCCAACGCGATGGTGGATTTGATGACAGAACGATGATGTACAATATCGCCAAAGCTGCGTTTCGAAACAAAAGTTCCACTGTCGGAGCTTCTTCTTCGCTCTTCTACTCTCTCCACGCTCGATCAATCTCCTCCAGGTGATTCAAATCATTAAATTTCGATCGACAAAACCTTAGATCTATTCGCGTGATTCAGTTAATTAATGAGTCAAAGTTGGATCCTTTGATGTTCGTTAAGGCAAAGTAAGTTGGTCAAGTCTGAGAGAATGGTTGTTGAGAAAGATGACATGCAAGTAGTAACTCGTGTTCTCTTCTGCGGCCCTCATTTTCCTGACTCATACAATTTCTCCAGAGAGTACGTGCAACCTTACCCTTTTATTCAGGTAAAGTTCTCAACTTTTACTACTCTCCTTTAGTTACTTACTCTGTTGTTGTTTAAAGATTCTTTCTTTCTGTTTTTGTTTCATATAGGCTGATGTTGCCCATGTCCGTGATGTTCCTGAGGTTATTAAAAACTATCATATATGTGTGATTATGTCGATGCGAATGGATTCAGATGTTATCTCACGTGCCACCAAGATGAAGCTTATTATGCAGTATGGTGTTGGTCTCGAAGGTGGTATCTGTTTCTTCTACGCATTCATACTTGAAAGTCTGGCGGTTTTACTTATGTTTGTTCATGTAATTTACATGTAAGAAAGGTGTTGATATTGATGCTGCTACGAGACATGGGATCAAGGTCGCTAGAATCCCTAGTGAGGGTACTGGAAACGCAGCATCTTGTTCTGAAATGGCTATATATCTAATGCTTGGCCTCCTTAAGAAACAGGTTGCTTTATCTTTTTTTATTTATTTCTCTCTGTGTGGTTCTTATTAGTATAATCCAAGTGGGAGTTACTGTTTCTGAGATTGTTCTCTTGGTTAATGTTAAATCGTCTGACATGTAAGTTTGTCGCAGAACGAAATGCAGATGTCCGTGCAAAGCAGACTTCTTGGACAGCCAACTGGTGACACGCTTCTCGGTAAAACTGTGAGTCTCGATGTGATTAGATTTCTGCATTCTATGTCTTTGGTTTGTATCCCTTTCTTACGGGTTTTTTGTTTGTTTGTTTCTATTTGTGTAGGTATTTATCTTGGGATATGGAAACATTGGTATAGAGCTGGCTAAACGGTTGCAGCCATTTGGGTCGAGAGTGATAGCTACAAAAAGAAGCTGGCCTGATAACATCAACGACTCAGACTGTATGGTCTCTCTGTTTATTCCTCTGTTTGCCTTGACAAACCCTTCCTGAGGTATACTAATATGTTAACTTATTACAATCTTCAGCGGGTCTAGTTGATGAAAAAGGTAGCCATGAAGACATTTACAATTTCGCGGGCAAAGCCGATATAGTCGCTGTTTGTTTGAGGCTGAGCAAAGAGACGGTAATGTCAACCCTTCTTCATTATAAACTGGTCAAGCACTATTAAGATATATACCTTAGTCTGTGTAACTGATAGTTTGAACATGGTGATCTTATAATTTCCAGGCCGAAATTGTGAACAAGAAGTTTATATCTTCAATGAAAAAGGTGATTCTGACGGCGATTTATATAGAGTTTGATTGGATTCTGATAACTGATGAATGGTCTGTGATATCTCTTGTTGTTTCAGGGTGCTCTTCTTGTAAATATTGCCCGAGGCGGTTTGATTAACTATGAATCAGCTTACCACAATCTGGAGTCTGGTCATCTAGGAGGCCTAGGGACTGACGTGGCGTGGTCTGAGCCGTTTGATCCAAACGATCCGATCTTGAAGTTCAAAAACGTAATTTTAACCCCTCATGTCGCTGGAGTTACCGTGTATTCATATAGGTCCATGGCCAAGGTAAACTATCTAAGGAAGATACTTTTACACTATTCGTTTGTTCTGAAAGAAATTCTAAAACTGTTATAAAACGCAGGTCGTCGGAGATGTTGCCGTACAGATGCATGAAGGACTTCCTCTCACCGGAATCGAATTTGTCAATTGATGACATTTTTTTGGTTGGTTAAAAAGTCAATGGATGACATTGCCTTGACAAGAACCAGTTTTACGTCATAATGTGTATTTATTTAGCTGTTTTCTTTAATGTTTACTAGATAAATTAATCGAAGTGTCTCACTCATAACTCTTAAACTTTTCACTGCAAATTTAATAGATAGGAAAACCAGCCCCCTCGTATTTTTTTTCACTCGAGTTTTGAATAAAACAGAAGCTTATGTGACTAGTCTTAACCAAAACGGGGGTAATCAACTTAATCCGAGTATTGACTCCATTAACCTATACAGTTATACTGTAATCTTTCCGGTCCTGTCTACAGAATTGGTGACGCATGGATCAGCATCGTCAAGCTTTCTCACGACCTCTCTCATGCTTGGTCTCAGACTCGGGAGCTTCGTAGTGCAGAGAAGACCCATTTTCAGAACCTTAATCATGCTTTCTTCTACGTAAGTTGACAAAACTTGCTTGTCCAAGACGTTTCTTAGGTTCCTTCGATCTTGTTGAATTTTAGAGTAGACATAGTCAACGATGTCTTTGCCCTCTCCGAACTCGTCTTCCACTGGTCGAAGACCGGTCGTCAGCTCTAGAAGGACCACGCCGAAGCTGTAAACGTCACTCTTCTCGGTCGCTTTGAAGGAGTAAGCCAGCTCTGCAGTCATCACATGACAACCACAACAAGTTAAAAATCTGTTTCCATCATGTGAACCAAAGTGATGGTTAAGTTGAAATTGGCAAAAAACTTACCAGGTGCCATATAGCCATGAGTGCCAGCAACACAGCTCCATTCGTATCCTTTGTCTGCAACTTTTGCTACACCAAAATCTGCAATCTTCGACTCATAATCCCCGTCAAGTAAAATGTTGCTCGACTTTATATCTCTGTGAATGATTGGAGGGCAACAATCATGGTGCAAGTATGCGACTCCTTTAGCAGCCCCCACAGCTATTGTATACCTGTTTATTGATAAAAGGGTCAAAAATATTCAATTACTGGATCCATACTATTCATTTGGTTGCATCTAGACCAAAGAGTAGACAACAAACAGTACCTTTTGTGCCAATTTAATTCTGGTAATCCGCCTTTAATGTTCCGGCGAAGAGCCTGATACAAGTTCCCATTCTCCATGAACTCAAACACCAAATAGCTAGAACCTCTTCCGACAAGACAAGCGTAGAGTTTCAACACGTTTCTGTGTCTGATTTTCCCAAGAATCTCCATTTCCGCAACAGAGACCTCTGTTTCGTTGCTTTCTTCTTCTCCTCTCCTCAACCACTTAACCGCCACTGTGCCACCGCCCTTTTTCAGATCAACCCTGTACACTTTTCCCGCACTCCCAGCTCCGATCACATGATCTTCCTCCAACCTGCAAATCTCCTCAGCGTCAAGCTCCATCTGATGGAAAGAAGCTATCTTCCACTTCGCATCCCCCTTGTTGATATCTCCATTTTCCGACTCAAACTCGCGTATCTTCACTACTCTGTAACGCAATGCGAAAAGACCAGTCACCAGCACTACTAGAGCAATTGCAAGAGCCAAGAACAAGAGAGTTCCGTCTAGTGATCTGCTCTTCTGCACGTGTTGGTCACCAGTACATAAGCTCAAAACGGAGTTCTCCCTTGTCTTGACGTCATGGTTGTCGACGCAGAGCTTCTCGTTGCGTGAGAACGCGGTGGTTCCTCCCACAGCCAAGAGATCAGTTGGTATTCTTCCTGAAAGCTGATTCTCAGACAAATCTATGTAACTCAGTTTCAACTTCACGAGACTCGCAGGGATTCCCCCTGTAAGCTCATTTCCTGAGAGGTCCAGCGAGTTTAAAGAAGCGATCTGAGATAAACTATTTGGTATTTCTCCGGTCAAAGAGTTCTTGGCAAGATTCAGATCGACAAGTCTAATGCAGTTTGTCAAACCGAAGGGGATAGATCCGGTTAACGAGTTGTTTTCTAGGTGCAGAGAAGACAACTGCTTCAAAGATCCGAGTTCTGTCGGAATCTCTCCTGAAAGACTGTTGTTGCTCAGATAAATCCTCTCTATATTTGTCAGTTTCCCGAGTTCTGTCGGAATCTTGCCGGAAAATCTGTTGTTCTGCAGAATGAGCTGATTCAACTCCGTTGAACGTCCGATCTGAAAAGATATCTCTCCGGTGAGACCGTTATCGCTTAGATCAATCATCTTAGCAAGTGGCAGAGCCCAGAAGCCTTCGGAAACATGACCAGTAAACCGGTTCTGGTTAATCCTGAGCCTCAAGAGAGATTTACAACCAGCGTAGGATCCCGGAATCTCGCCAGAAAACTCATTCTCCAAGGCGAGCAAGAATTTTAGTTTATTGTTTTGGCACAAGAAACGAGGAAACGGACCTGTGAACCCGTTCTCTGATATATCAACCGTGTCCAACGGTGAGAACCGGCCTACATTGGCGGGAAACTCACCGGAGAAGTTGTTTCTGTAAATTGACAAAGAAGTGAGGAAACGCATCTCTCCGAAGCCAGAAGGGAAGTCTCCGGTGAAGTTGTTTTGATGACAGTGGAAGACTCTTAGCTCCTTGAGATCACCGAGTTCTTGAGGTAACGCACCACTAAACTGGTTCATGGACACGTCAAGTTCTCTTAAACGAGTCAAGTTTCTTATCTCCGGTGGGATTACACCGGTGAATCTGTTGTTGTACAGCTCGATCTTGGTGAGGTTGACCAGTCTTGTGATGGACAAAGGGAAGTCACTTGAGATTGCGTTCCTGGCGATGTCGAAAGTCTCGAGAGAGTTTAGTTCGAAGATGGAGTTTGGAATCTGTCCGCTTAAGTTGGATTTAGCTAAGTAGAGCCAAGTCAGTTTCTTTAAACCACCGAGGGTTTTGGGAATCTCACCTTCTTCGTAGTTATTGTTACCGAGACCTAGTGAAACCAGCTTTGTAAGATTCCCCACCCAGCTCTGAAACTCTCCGTTGAGGAAGTTCACTGACACGTCGAGGATTTCGAGGTTTTTCAGTGGGGAGAAGTCAGGGATCGTACCTGAGAGTCTATTGGCTGTGAGGTTGAGGACTTTGAGGTTTGTGCAGTTGAGTATCTCCGGCGGGATTCTCCCGGAGATGAGGTTGAAAGGAAGGGACAACGTAGAGAGCTTCGTGAGAGATGAGATGGCAGGTGAAATGGAACCAGTGAGATTTGCGTTGTCTAAAGAGATACCGATGACTTCGCCGGAGAGTGAGTCGCACGTGACGCCGTGATACGTGCAGGGAGAAAGGGAGGGTTTCCATGACCGGAGAACGTCGTGAGGGTCGTTGAGTCTGTTTTTGAAGCGAAACAGAGCTTGCTTCTCAACGGTCGATTCCACATTTGGCGGGAAAAGTGAGAGGAGAATTATGGTGGCCACGGTGGCGAGCTTGCCACGTCGGAGGTCGGGTATTCTCGTCATTTACGGTGATATTCAAGGATACAACGGACAATTTAGTAGCTTATTATGTCTTCATCATGGTCGACGCACTCGAATTCATTTACCTACATTAAAAAAAAACGATATGAAATCAACAAACCAACCACCACTACATATTTTTACAATATACTAATTTATAACTTTGTATGAAAAATTAGAGATATTAAGAGTATGCATTGAATATGATGTTTGAGAATAATTGATGTGATTTGATTTTTATTGAGTTTTTGGGAGATTTTGGGTGAATTAAAAAATTTATAATGATTTTAATTAAATCATTTTAGAATTCCACGTAAAATCATAAGATGTAGACTTTTATATTTATAACTAAAAAATCTCATCAAATAATTTTAAAATAATTTTAAATATCCTCAAATCCATTACTTAAAATATTTTTAATAACAGTGAATTTTAGAGTGAATTTTA
Organism: Sisymbrium irio; assembly: GCA_000411075.1. Taxonomy (NCBI): domain Eukaryota; kingdom Viridiplantae; phylum Streptophyta; class Magnoliopsida; order Brassicales; family Brassicaceae; genus Sisymbrium; species Sisymbrium irio. The sequence continues at coordinate 276,497 of KE154860.1, read as the reverse complement.
AAATTATAAGTCCAATAATACTGAATTTTTTTAAAAAATTAGAATATATGATTAAATAACAGTGAATTTATTATTTTAAATTAAATTATCTCAAATCATAAATTGAATATACCCCCTTAAATATTAATCATAATTAATCATCCGTTCAGTGAATCACATCCAAAATAGATCGACAATGTTTGAACACTAAGATAATCTATGTACTAATGTAGTAATGTCTATGTGGATATGATCATGGAATCGTGGTATTATGATTTGCCGATTCTGTTTAGTATTATTATACTCCATACATGCATATATGAATATCAAAAGAATTAATCAATGAGTCATAATAAAGATTTTGTCAAAAAGAACGGGTTCATGGGATTCTTACCAAGTTTTTAATAATTAATTAATAAACTAAAAGTTGTAATACATATAGTACAACCAATTATATTTTTATTCACACAAAAACTATTTCTATACAATTTTTTTTTTCTTCACGTCTAATACCAAAAACTGATTGGGTATACTAGAAACATGAGGCTGAAGAGCAAAAAATTATATTTAAATGGACAGAGAATATAAAGCTTGCTTATGTACTACTGTTAAACAAACTCCATGAGTGAGCTTTAAAGGTACTCATTACAGTGTAGAAAGGTTATTTTCTGAAAGTAAAGCAAATGATCTATCTTAAAATTAGTTTAGTCGTTTGTTTTGAAAGTAAAGCAAATGATCTATCTTATAATTATATAAAAAGCATTGAGTTTTTAGTGAAAAAGGAAAGAAAGAAGAACCCACAATATTGAGGATTGAGTAGATATCAAGGTTAATGATTAAAAGGTAATTATCATAAAGAATCAAGAGATCACATATCATAGTTAGTGGGATAAAGTAACTATTTGTCAATTACCAAAGCTAGTAACCTACACATTTTTATTTTTGAAAATTATAGTTACTAGATTTCCAACTTTTTCATAGAATTTATCCATTGAAATGTTTGATAATATGTAAAAAGAACCATAGGTTGAGTTAAAAATTGAGTGAGGGGCTTAAAGATTAAAAACGAAAACAAAGAAAAGCAACATATGAAATAAAAGATGTACCTTGAATATATGAAAACAAACTAGAATCTCAGGTTGGTGAACGATACCTACTTCTTAAACCTGTTGAAGGTAAACTTCAGAGATTTGAAGTTAGAATAATTGAAAACAGGGCAAGAGTATTGAGAGGATTTTGTTTTGTGGTTCCAGGAAATAAAAAGGAAAAGACCTTTTTTAGATAGGTGACTTCTTTGGCCACTTTCTAGGAAAATCTCTGGGAAACAACAAAAAGCAAAAAAGAAGAAGTTCTGATTTCGAGGCGGTTCTTGAATACACCAGGGAGCAGCTGATTCTCAGATAACTGGAACGAGAAGTTAATAAATTATTAACTTTTTTTTGTTTATCTCAGAAGATAGAAATTTGTGAAGAACAGATACAGAGAAGGATGTCTCCAAGAAATACGAAGAAAAGAGAGAGAAAAGACAAGAGACAAGAGAAGTTTGTCGCTGAGACATGGAGCCAAAAAGGTTAAGTCATTTATCTTAAATCGACTCACTCACCATATATTACAATGTTCGTGAAAGTAATAATTTCTTCATCTTTTTTTGAATAAAAGTAATAAAATCATCCGAGTATTCACTGATTTTGACATATGGTGTGTGATGATCTTTGATTCTACAGTGAGCATCGCTTTCAGATGATTATAAAATCCAACGGTGCTCATATAGTTTTTAATATAAACAATTTCGGAGAATCGACATTGACGTTTGTAAAATAGTTTTATCACTGTAAACGTTAATCTTTCGGTTTGTCTGTAGATATGGATTGATTTGTTTTTCTTTATATCAAGGATTTACTTTTTTCATCATTTTTATATGAGAATAACTCTCTTTTTGTTATAATAATAATAATAATTTATGCTGTGGTTGAAATTGATGAGGGTTATTACTACTTACCAGAATTAAAATGAACAACGAATCGGACAGAGCCCAAGTAGTTAGGCAGATAAAAAGAACAGTTTGGTTTCTTCTGTACTGTTAAATATTCGCTTATAGTCTGGAAATGAATCTAAAGCACATTAAAAGAAAAGAAAATTAAAATGTTGTTGCGTGGGTTACTCTTTTAAGTGAAGTTTGATAAGAATCGTCTAACCTCCTCAATGTCCTTTTCTTTCTACATTCGTCTCTCCAATGTCATCCCTATGATCCGAATCTAATTCTAGTTTGTCTCCAATTTTATATTACTTATATTTTGAAAACTAACAATTGGTCATTCTGTTTTTGATTCATGCCAAAGAGTAATATTATCCCTTTATGGCATTGTTAGCCTTTAACCACACAAATTATAGAGTTATAACTCTTGCGGGGTTATTATCTATCAAATAACATCTGATCACAACTAACATTATCTTATATATGTAACCTTATCGTGTAGTAAATTCATAGGAGCTAGTATTTATTAACTTTGTACTTTGTTTTTTTACAAAATATTTTATCTTCTCTTGTACACAACAACAGCAAACATTGACAAAAACATTAAACCAACATTACCGTCTTCTACATATTTTCGTATATAGTGTAGTTTTGCTTTCTCTTTATTAGTTGATTCTGTAATAGTGTAGTTTTTTTAATATCATTTTTTCCTATATCTATTTAATATTGGCTAATTGGGAAGAGGCTTAAATTATGTGAGAAATGAAATGTGAATCAAAGAAAGATCTTGGATGCTGACGTTCCCAGCTGTATCCCCATCCCTTACCACATTGTCTCCTTTCTTTTCCCTGTCGTTTTCCATATTGGAGCTCTATACATATAGTAGAAACATATTCAAGAAACAATTCTTCTGATATTTCGTTTTTTTTACTCCCCCAGGAGAAGAGATCGGTAGATACATTAGAGAATTCTAAGCTAACAACGCAAGAGACAAGGCTTATGTTATTATAGCTATCCAATTTGGACTAAATATGATTTATGTATTAAATATTCGGTTGAGTGTACTAAAATGTATTAGATATCCTGAGGAATTATGTGTAAAATGACTATAGTATGGACTATATATGATTTAGGTATTAGATATTCGTTTGAGTGTACCAAAATGATCGATTCATATTTAGATATTCGTTTGAGTGTACACATAAACTTTACCTCGAGACCAATTTACAGAAAAATAAGAGTCAAGTGATCCATAATGGACTTCAGTACAATTTTCTTTTCAAGACTCTATATACATAACATAGTATATAAAAAATTGCAATTTACATTATTGGAAGGAAGACAATCACGAATTTTCCTGATATTATATCAAATGGAACACTGAAAAAATGAGGTTTCAGTGAGAAGAAAATAGCTAGCTAAATAGTGACAGTAGGGCCGAGGTTAGCTAATAATATAAATGTATACAATAATGTAAATGTGATGGGTGTCTAATGTCTATAATTCGTACAGTAGGACAGTCCAACAATGATAATAAATTAATTATATTGATCGGAGGAGAAGCAGATAACAAGAGCATATCTGTCTCCATACCTCTAATAACACAACGTCGCGTCATTACAATTCATTTGTTTACACGACATACGATTATGTAAACTTCATGAGGTATTTCTTTATATTCCTATTTCGTATATTTATTTATGTGATAGCTTTTTAAGTACTGTATCACCAAATAAGAAAAAATGTATCATACAGTGCTATTCTATGTGCTTGCCTCAAATAACAATCATGCTGAATCGTGAAGAGAAAATATCGATAACTTTGGTTGCGAATGCATTTAATTTATATCGAAGTCAGAAGTGAGGACACACGTTTTGAAGATGGGTTTTAGGCGGTGATTTCAGTGGAGCAACGTCACTTTCGGTACACGCACATGAACAAGATGAGTCTATCACGCGTATGTGTTTTTGAGTGTTACATGTGAACAGAATCCTCGACCTATGTCTATGCACGTGTGACCATGTTGAGACAAAAAATTGTGGTTATATCTTGTGGTCCACTCATCTACCGTGACACAGTGTGTTAGTCTCTCTCTGACTAGAAAAACTGTTCAACACTTGGAGACTGAATGGAAAATCCACTATTGCTTTTTGGCAAATTCACCATATAAGTCCATCTGCAATAACCTGGATGGCTGGATTTACCAAGTGAGACTTGGGCTAGAACCACTTATTTAAACCCTCCAAAATTGCGATTTCAAGGATCCCTAGTTCGATATCTGTTTAAAAGAGACGCTGCTTCATTTGAGATGGATCACGAGCTGTCCGTGGATGATACGTGCCAGAAGGGAGTGGAACCTCCTCAATAAATAAATAAACTTAACTGGTTTTAAAGCCAATAGAGAGATTAATGGTTTTTACCGGAAACAAATATATCATAAAAACTTGTGAAGACTTTTCAGCGGCCACTGAGGTAACAAGTCCATCAAAGTTTCTAAAAAAGGACCACTCAATCACAATGGTTTCACTTTAGTTGTGGATACTGATGCTTGTGAAAGATCATTGATCCGTGGCTAAGAATTGAGACTGAAATCAAGTTCCTGTTCTTATCCTATGATCCCATCAACCTCACAGTTTTTTTCAGTCAAACCGTAATTGACACTCAGTCATGAGTGGGATGGTCAAAAAGATTTATCTGTAGGTTTCAGGAATGATGATATGTATAGAAACTAGAATGATGATTGATTTGTGGTTCAAGGCTTTTTGTTCTATAGTCCCTAACATCATCACCCATTTCAGTTTCCTTAGTCAAACAGCACGATTGTTTTAATCAAAAACAAAAATTAAAGGTAAGCACACCTCTCAGTTGTTGAACTGTGACGTATAATGTCAAAAACATTCATTGATTAACCGGCATGACGGAAATAAAGAACCGAGCGGTACAGAGCAGCAACATGGAGGAAACAAATCAGGGCTATGAGTAGATCATCAAGCAAACCAACTATCCCAAGAACTCCTAAGAGAAATAGTTAAGAAATGATTTGTGAGAAGACATTGAGATAAAAGTACAATGATTCATAAGATAAAAGAAAGACGAATCACCTTCTGGAATGATATCTATTGGACTGATTATGTAAACAGCACTGAGAATCATCTGCAACCGATGCAAAGCAACTACGTTAATCCCAGTGACTTTTAATCCAAATGGAACAGAAAGAACCCAAAAGATGACTAATATGTGAAGGCAGAGAGATCAAGATTTATGAATTATGTCGAACTTAACTGCGATGTAAACCCGAGCCCTAATGACAAGTGGAAGTGTTCTTTGTGGATCCATCATTTCCCGCAACAATCTACGTAGTAAGAAGGGAAGGTCTTGCATCCTCTGCCAAAGGAACAAGAATCCACATGCGAAATATTTCAGTTAACTAAACTCACTGATATGTGTAAGCCCTAATGACAAGTGGAAATATTTCAGTTGATTTTCTGTTCTTGTCTACCTCAACTAGTATAAGCAGTAAGCACACGCTTTTCTTTTCCAAACAACCAACTTAGAGTGCTCGCATAGAAACATATACAAACCTGAAATAAACTAGTTGACCGTCCTCCAAAAAGTCGGTTGTAGGTTTCAAGGCTACCAAGAACCTCGGCAACAGTAGAGTCATTACGGTCTCTGATAGTGTCCTCTGTAGGAACCAGCAAACTTATTGGACGACGACACAAGGGGCATTTGCATGGCTGTAATGTAGACCCATGCCTCCACACAAGCATAATGCAATTTCCTATAAAACGATTAAAACAAAAAACATTAGCATGAACCAAAAACAAAGGTTGTAAATACTAAAACCTATACAAGAAACTGTAGTCGGTCATGAACTCTTTCAGAAACATACTAAGCAGACGGTAAGAACTAAATAATCAAATACTTAAGTTTCAGATTAAGATCATCTCACATGTCCAACAACAATAATTAAGAATTTTTTTTTTTTTTTTAAAAGTCAACCTAAAAGCAAACATCAAATATCATTCCCAAACACACAAAATCTACACTTGAGAATCCAAATGCAACACGAATCTAAGTCATAAACAAAAAAAGCCATTATTAGCAACAAACGATCGAAGAGGGCTCGTAAGCAAAAAATCATTCCATTTTCGTGGAAACAAACAGACAAAATCGAATCCTATCTCACAGGAAGATACAAGAAAAATCGAATCAAGAGGCCAAAAAGCTAGAGAGTAGAAGAAAAGATAGAGAGGTAACCGCAGAACCAGTGGGAGCAATTGGCTTGGCAAGGAGCGTTGAAGTGGGAATGACATATCGAACATAGATCGTTCTCCGGTGGCCTGTTCATATCTCCTCCTCGTCCTTCGTGCTTCCCCGTTCGCTGTTTATTTTCTTTGTTTCTGAGGTTCGTAAAAATTTAAATATCCTCAATTACATTACGTTGCTTGCTGTGGTTTAAAGTCGGTGACTATGGCGGTCCATCGGAACTCGGATCGGTTCGGTCTTAATCCTTTTTTATTTATTTGTGGGTCCCGGTATCTCTCGACGAAAGACGTGTTTTCGGTTACTCCCGGTTTGCAAAATTTGGTTTGGCAATTACTAAAGAAAAAGTTTTCGTTCAGGTTGAGGAATTGTTTATCTTGGAAGTAGAATATGATGCGTGACTGATAATAACATTTTAGCGGCCAATTGTTCGAAACGATTAACAGAAGAAAGAAGGAAAAGGAAGGTTTTACATTTGGCATTTAATCTCAAAAGACTTGTCCTTGGCAGGTTTAGGAAACAATTCAACATATTATTTGTGTTGTGATAAGCTCTGTTTCTGAATACCCTGATCTTCTTTCGCATGGGGTTCACTTACTTTCTTTCTGCTTTATCATCCTTGTCTACTCCTCTGCTGCCTGCAACAACAAGGGGTAAAACAAAACAAAAAAGTTTCAACCTTATACTTTGTCATGAATATAAGAGGATCGTTTTTTTTCAGAAGGTAAAACCCAAAACTGAACTCAGTAACAATTGATCACTCAGGAATGTCAGGATTCTGACTTAGCCACCACCCCACATATTGCAATAAGAAATGTTTGTTCTGCTTCTTTTGTGTCACTCTACTTAATCCCACATTACAAATAACCAAAGCTGCATTCAACCTTGTAAGTAGTTATCACTATATGAAATGATACATATCTAAACTCCATTATGTCGTTACTTACCAATTCTTATAGTTCAAAATAGCAAATCACCCAAGTCACAACACAATCATGCATTCGTTTCTCGAGTAGCAAACCACAACACTAAGACAATGCTTAAACAGTATGGAGAACTAGTGTTAGTTACCATAGCTAGGACGCAAGATAAAATACCAAATTACAAAGTTTAACCACAAGTTGCTCACTTTACTATAACCTCCACTCAAAAAACCTTACTAACCTCAGACAATCTCTCAAACATTCGCTTCCCAGTTTCAATATCTTTGTACCAAACCAATCCATCGATTCCGCACTAAACAAATGAAAATTGACAAAAAGAAATAAAGAAATAACCTGAGATACAGAAGTCTCTGTAGTCTTGGGAGCTGCTAACTCGACAGGAGATGAAGAAGTCTCTGCACTCTTGGGAGCTGCTGCTAAACTGGCTGGTGATGAAGAAGGTGCATCAAAAGCACGAGAGCAATCAGTGTAAGCAGAGCCAATACCAATTCCAGCACCAAAAGCTATCGATGCCCATCTTGTAACAGGACTCCCTATTCAAAATTCCATAAAACTAAAGTTATCATAACAAAACCAATCTCAAGTGTAAACCCTAATTTCCAAGAACCGGACTCCGTAATCACAGCTACGTATCTATTCTCGAAAGAGTAACTAATAATTGTTATCGGAAAACGAAGAATCGAGTTGAGAAAAAACACCGAACTGAAGAAGAGAAGACCGGCGAAGGCGCCGCCGAGGGAAGAGTAGACGAAACGGCGTGTCGTGAGATCGAGACATGCGTCCCACTTTGCGTTCACGTCATATTCCGGTGGCACGCTCTCCTTTCTCTCTCCCATTTTCCGATTTGATGATTCTTCTGAGAGCTTTGTTGCTTCCTTTGATTCCCCTCTTTCTCGGCTTTGCTTCGATCCAAAAGGTTTGTTGTTGCACACGAGATTAATGGGCTCACAATTGGGCCCAATTGATTATATAGGTTTCGGCCTCTTATTTTAAACTGAGAAATATAACCGGGGGAGTCAACAACGACCGAGACAAATGTTTACAGAGAGTTAGATACGTGGTGGAGCAGTGGAGGAGTCAATGTGTCTGTCAGAACAAACAAAAGAAAAAACAAAAGAAAAAACAAACGAATATCGTACCCAAAAAAATGTTATGTTTCACGTGGTCTACACTTTTTTTTTTTCTTTTTCTTTTCCACTTTCAAATTCGTCAATTATCATTGGATTCCAATTTCCAGATTATTTTTTCCCCGGTCATAACTGATACCACTGTTTAGATAATTTGGAATTGATGCTAAAACTAAGAAAGTTAATTAATTAATATTCGAATCAACCATCGTTTTATTTTCCTTTTTGAAGTTTCTGGAGCATATATTGTAAAAAGTCGCAAGCTGACGACAACAAAGATATCGGTTCGATCGGCGTGACCAATATACCCTCTTGTACTTGGACACTTCAACCCACTTTTGTCTCCACTTTGTAATAAGCCCAGAATTCAACTGCCCGATTTAGAAAAACCACCGAGGCAAAAGACGGCAAAGTAAATAAAGTAACAAACAAAAAAAAAAGATGGCGGAGGAATCGATTACTACTACTACTACCACTCTCGCTACGCCGGAAAGTCATCCACCGGCGGTACTTACACCTCCGGAAGAATCAAACTCTACTCATGAAGTCTTGGTCAAAGAAGAGACGGAAACTCCAGAGAAAGCCACTGAGGCAGAAACAACCTCCAAGCCGGAGGAAGAAACCGCGGCTGCTGCTACTCAGCCTGAGTTAACGACGGAAGAGCATCATCCGCCAAAAGTGACGGAAACTGAAACGGCTTCGACGGAGAAAAAAGAGCTCAGAGACGAGACGTCGGAGAAGGAAGAAGCTGCTGAAGAGAAGAAGAGGATTCCGGAGAATCTTGGTTCGTTCAAAGAAGAAAGCAGCAAGCTTTCGGATCTATCCGGTTCCGAGAAGAAATCTCTCGATGAGATGAAGCATCTTGTGCGAGACGCTCTAGACAACCACCAGTTCGGTTCAGTACCTAAACCGGAAGACAACAGCAACACACCGGAAGAAGTCACGATCTGGGGAGTCCCGCTGCTCAAAGACGATAGAAGCGACGTCGTTTTGCTGAAATTCTTACGAGCTAGAGATTTCAAGGTCAAAGATTCCTTGGCCATGCTCAAGAACACCATCAAGTGGAGGAGGGATTTCAAGATCGATGAGCTGGTGGACGAAGACCTCGTGGATGATCTGGATAAGGTCGTGTTCATGCACGGACACGACCGTGAAGGACACCCGGTTTGCTACAATGTGTACGGTGAGTTCCAGAACAAGGAGCTTTACAACAAGACGTTCTCTGATGAGGAAAAGAGGAAACATTTCTTGAGGACAAGGATTCAGTTCTTGGAGAGGAGTATAAGGAAGCTAGATTTTAGCTCCGGTGGTGTTTCCACCATTTTTCAGATTAACGATATGAAGAATTCTCCCGGATTGGGGAAGAAAGAGCTTAGATCGGCCACCAAGCAAGCCGTCGAGTTGCTTCAGGATAATTACCCTGAGTTTGTTTTCAAACAGGTACATTAGGTTGATTCCTCAATATCTTGTGAGTATGGTAGTGAACTTTTCTTAGAAACGTGCTGTAAGCTGGATAACAAGATGATTTTTTATCTTGTTTTGTTGTTTGACCTTGGTTATGATTGAGCATGTTGTCTCATGGAATTATTCTTCATTGTTTAGATTAAGACATGTTGGAAGTTGTGGTTGAATGTTTTTTTTGATCAATTTTTCAGGCCTTCATCAATGTTCCTTGGTGGTACCTTGTGTTTTACACTGTGATTGGTCCGTTCATGACACCAAGATCAAAGAGCAAGTTGGTGTTTGCTGGTCCATCAAGATCAGCCGAAACCCTTTTCAAGTAAACTTTCGAAAGATTTGTTCGTTTTTTATTTTGTGGTTTCGTTTGTTTGTTTAGTCTCTTAACACGATCCGACTCATGATTGAAAAATGTGGACTATAGATACATCTCACCGGAACAAGTCCCGGTACAGTACGGTGGATTGAGTGTAGATCCTTGCGACTGCAATCCAGACTTCTCATTGGATGATCCAGCCTCCGAGGTCACTGTTAAGCCCGGAACAAAGCAAACTGTTGAGATCATAATCTACGAGGTTAGTGCGTTTTACACCTTCCTCATTCTCAAGACATTAAATAGTTGTAAGATGGCACCAGGGTCTTTTAGTCATGATGCTATTGAATCTCTATGCAGAAATGTGAGATTGTGTGGGAGATAAGGGTAATTGGGTGGGAAGTGAGCTACAAGGCAGAGTTTGTGCCAGAAGAGAAAGATGCTTATACGGTGGTTGTACAGAAACCGAGGAAGATGAAACCATCCGATGAACCGGTTTTAACTCAGAGCTTTAAAGTGAATGAGCTTGGTAAGGTTTTACTCACAGTAGACAATCCAACCTCTAAGAAGAAGAAGCTCGTTTACAGGTTCAATGTCAAACCTCTCTGATTCAAAAGACAAATGAAGATCTTTCCAAAGTTTTTCTATTTACAAAAGTGAGATATGCATATGTGTTTGTATGTATATGTGAGGGGTATTTGTTTTTCATAGAATTATTATTTTGTGTGGTTTACACAATGGAGCTTTCTGCATCTTTTGCTCTTGTAATCATTTGGGGAGAATATATTTTACATGACTTTCTGTAATAAAGATCTTTAAATCTCAACCGTTTATTGATTGTTTCTGTTTATGAGATAAACTGTATACGGCTCGTTAGGTGTCGTGCAACAAGAACGATAAATCACAAGTTCGTTGTATTCAATTAAAATAAATGAAAGAGATTCGTAAGGCTGTTGATTTACACGTTGTAACAACTTCTCGACACTGACATATGTTGTTGTCTGGAGACTGGAGTGGGTGGGATAGGTTCAATTTGTTTCTTGTTTACCCGAAACCTGTTGGCTGTTGCATCATTCAAATGCCAATTATGAATTTAGAAAGTTCTTCAAAATAAATGATATTTCAACAATCAACAGTAAACAGATGTTTTTATTCATAATTAAAACCATCCATGATCCACCTACTAACAAATGAAAATATCTGATTTATGACCATCAATCTATTTTCTGTTATATTTCTATATATATTTATATTCAAGCAAAGAGTACTAATTTAAATATCTCGTAGGAGAATATTTTGTAAGTGAAATATGTATCATAATTTTAAACTAAGTTTAATATAGGTTCTATTTAAATTTAAATTGATTAAAAATAATTTCAGAAAACTAAAACTAAAGCCTAGTGACAAAATTTTCTTAGCTTGTTAAGATTTACTTATCCATGTTAAGCATTTTTAGCAATGTTAATTGAAAAATATATTTTCTAGAATCCACCAAACAGAGTTTTACTATTGAGAAAGATTAACATATCAGTCGGAAAAATGTAATACATGTATTAGTTCACGTGATTTGTATGTCAAAGTTCAGTTTGTTTTACGGTTATTGGCAATGATACTACAACACGAACCATGCTGGTTTTTTACCTTTGGTATCAAGATTCAACACACACAGACACAGACACACACACACACATTCATTACACATACCTCTCCATTTATGGAAGTGAAGTGATCAACCAACCTCAATTATTGTGTAATTCAAGTGTGTGAAAGTGTGGACTTTTTTTTATGCTTTGTGAATTTAATAAGGAAAAGCAAAAAGGAAGGTGAATGAGAAATTGATGAAGAAGCACATGCGACGACTATGGCTAGTAGTGAATGTGTTCAAATTTCATTCATGGCTGTTTGTGTTGTGTCGGCCCACGCATGTCACTCCCTTTTCTATTGTTTAATTATTTCATGTATTTTTCTTATAGTCTTCGAACTGTCTGCGGACCCGACATTATGATCACTCCAGTTCATATACATGTTAACCATTTATGTAACCATTCTCCATTACAGACTATGTTTTGTAAAAGCATTCAAGTTTTTATTTCTACAATTTTTTGAGTCACAAAGTACCGACCCATGAGCCCAGTTATCCAAATCGTAGCAAGTAGGATTCGATCTAGATAAAGTGGTGCCGGTTAATGGACTTATAGATGTTACTAAACCGTTGTTATTTCTCAAAACACTCAACTCTTAATCTGTTTTCAAAATACCATTCTCTGCAATATTTCGGCGAATCATATTAAAATGTCCAGATTCTAAATTTTTTATTCATCTTAGGCTGAAACTGCGAGTTGCGACATTTTGTTGTTGTTGAGAAAGTGGAAGGATCATATATGGCTTTGACTTAGATACACGAATCACGAGGTTATGATTTATGGTCAAGTAACAAT
>KE154860.1:202374-215842 GCA_000411075.1 Sisymbrium irio | reverse complement strand
AGCCAGCTCGAACTCTGACGACCTCGAATCGTCGACGCCTCATTTCCACAAATGTTTCATCAATTGAAAGGGTAGAGTTTTCTTTAATCATCATTAATGAAACATTTTTACCACTTTATTTTTCCCAAAACATTTTTGTCACTACTACTCAAAAACAGTTTATTTTAGTCATTTTTTCTAAAGTTATTTTTAAGAAAGAATTAGGTTTTAGAAGATTTCTAAAGTATTATCATAAATGTCACATATAATATTTGATTTAAATATAAAACGTCAAAAATATATATGTCGTGTTATCTTTTATCTTATAAAGCACAAGTCACTTGGCGAATCAAATTCTACCACGTGTCATATATTTTATAAATTATTAATTTAAAAATAAATTTATTAAAAGAAAAAATGAAAAAACAATTTTTATATAAAAAAATTTAATAAATAAACTCATAAATTTTCACAAAAACCGCCCACTTTTTTAAAAAAACTTCTCACTTTAAAAAAATAACCTCCCACTATTTTAAAAAATAACTTCTCACTTTTCTAAAAATAACCCCCTACTTTAAAAAAAATAACCTCCTACTTTTAAAAAAACAACTTTCCACATTTTAAAAAGTGACAAATAATTTTTTTTTTAATTTTTCTATATAAATTCCATATCTTAATTTATTTTAGTCCTTTTATTCTACATTTTTTTATTATTCATATTTTTATCCATTTTGGTATCTACTTTATAATTATTTTTTAATAAAAACAAAAATGTAAAACTCTTTAATGATCATAATTTTTATTTTATTAAATTTATTTTTCGTAAATTTTTTTGTAATTTATTTAATAAAATTTTATTTTTTAGACTTATTTATAAAATAATGTTTGTGCATTAGTACGATAGATAATACTAGTCTGCTATATATTAAAAGTCATTTTCTCATTTTTTAATTTTTTTGTTTTCATTTATTTTTATTTCTTATTCTAATTGCCAAACAAAAAAAAACTTCAACTAAATCTAAACATCTCCTATGTTAAAAATCAAATATTATATAAAATTTGAAAAAAACATAAAACAAATAGTTAATTATTAGTATTTTAAGCTCAATTATTTATTTTTAGTTTTAGATTTTCAAAATAAATAGAAAACGAAATTACATAATGTATTTTATTTTTTTATTTAAAATAATATATATGTGTTTTTACCGTCTATGGCAACCCAAAAATTAAATAAGTACAAATTTTTTTAATCTAAATGAAATTTATTAGCTCATCGATAAATATTCATGAAGACTATATTAAAACAAAGAGGAAATCAAGAAAAAATTTTCGATAATGAAAATTTACGTTATTATATACTCATCAATATATGGAAAAGTATTTAAATAATAAAAATAATTATAAAGAATGTCTTAATATTTTTTTCTTTTCAATAATAGAAAAAAGTAAAAAAGTACATAAACCTAAATGGTTTTTACTACACAAATAATCAATGGTTCTTAGAAAACCAAAACTTTTAGCAAAATCCAAAACTAAAAAGTTTTTTAAAAAAGCTATCCAAAACAAGTCAAACAATCAAGTAATAATTTAATTCATAAAATGCTAATGTGTAAATCTCGATTTGGCTGGTTTCGAATTCCATTTCTGTATATGGAGAAAGCTCAATTCAGTGGGTAGAACACAAAAGACAACGCTTTAGAAGATGATTGGTCTGTTGTACACATACGACTTGGCGAACCACAAGTAGCAGGCTAAACCAATGGAGCTAAGACAAGCGAGTTGCCAGTAGAAGTAATCTAGATGAGCCTGGTTCAGGTCGTTATCGAACCAGCTCGTTTGATCAGAATGGCTCGTGACCTTATCAATGACTGATATCATGAAGCTGCTTAGAAAGTTTGCGGCCCCGTATANTTGGTCTGTTGTACACATACGACTTGGCGAACCACAAGTAGCAGGCTAAACCAATGGAGCTAAGACAAGCGAGTTGCCAGTAGAAGTAATCTAGATGAGCCTGGTTCAGGTCGTTATCGAACCAGCTCGTTTGATCAGAATGGCTCGTGACCTTATCAATGACTGATATCATGAAGCTGCTTAGAAAGTTTGCGGCCCCGTATATGCTTAGGTTCAAAGCCATACCAATGCTCCTAAGCTCACAAGGGACTTGGTCGTAGAAGAAATCTTGCAAACCAATCCTGGTGAACACGTCCGAGGCTCCACAGATTACGTACTGCGGAACCAACCACCACACGCTAATCGGTATGGTGACATCATCTCGAGCGGCTTGGAGCCTTTTGGTCTCGACCAAGGCGGCTACTACCATAACAAGAATAGACAGAAATATCCCTGTGCCAATCCTCTGAAGCATTGTGATTCCTGAGGGGTCATGAGTGAAGAATCTAGCGATTGGGACGCGTAGACGGTCGTAGATTGGGATGAAGAAGATAATTGTTATGCTTGTGACACCATGGAGTGAAGCTGCCGGGATTGAGAGTCCTGGTGAGATTGACCCGTTCATAGTGGCTCCTTGCTTTGTGAAGAAAGTATAAGATTGTGCATAGACAATGGCAAAGACTAAGCTAGTCCTCCATATGGGAACAATCCTAAGCACCGCCTTTGCTTCTTCAATTTCGTCCAAATCACATGAACTCGCTGCTTTGTCAAGGAATCTGCAAAGTATCCAAGAGAAATCGTCAAACTTTCATCTCAAAACCAGATAGAAGAATGTATATGTATATTTCAGTATTTCACAGAGCAAGGAGCCACGATAGAAGATCATTATGCCTCTTATAGTCTTATATTTACCGATGGAACCAAGATGGCACGCATAAGCACAAACGTGTGGCTCAAAGATTCTAAAGAAACAAAAACAATCTGTGTTAATTATGTTACCTGAATTCCTTGGAATTTTGGTGAGGCAGGAGAAGGAGGGGCTCGTTCAGTTTATCTAAGTTAGTTTGTTTTCTGTTCTTTAATGCCACCACGAAGGCACGACTGATTCTAGCAAAAGGAATTTTCTTTCCTCCTCTTTCAGTACTAAAGCGGTAAGAGGTAGTCCCAAGAGGAACAAAAAAAGAGCAAGTAGCATGGAAGCACTTGGAATGACAAATCCTAAAGACCAGCTTAGGTTCTCTTGAATGTAACTAGAGACTAACTGAGACGTCACTGTGGTAATAGCAGTTCCAAACATTAACCAGTTGTAGAAAGAACTCTTGGCTTTTGCCTCTTTTAGATCATCTCCGTTGAACAGATCAGCTCCAAATACCTTAATACACGGTTTGTAACCGCGTTGTCCAACCTCCAGGCTTTGTAGATCCAAAATGACCAAACCATGTGTGCAGCTTGAACAAAGCTATTTATGGCCTTAAACTGGCACCAAGAACATGGTATGTTGAATTGAAGAACTATCTCTTATCACTTGATTTCAAAAACTATGTTGCAGATTAGGGGGGCCACTTTGGTTTAATTTCGGGTTCGGATTAGATTCGATTCGGTTAATTCGGTTCTATAAAAACTCCAACTGAACTGAACCAAAGTTAGTTTGGGTTGGTTTGGTTTCGGTTCGGTTCGATTATTTCAGTTTGGTTCGATTTAAATAGATGTTTTAATTTGGTTTCATTCTGGTTCAGTTTATAAATAAAATTAATTAATAAAAACGGTTTAGCAAACTCCACTGTATTCCACTGTCTCGTCACTAATATATTATCGTCTCTCATGTTATCAAAAAAAAAATCAACACCATATTATTGTTTTTCATTCTTTTAATCTAGTTTTTATATAATAGTTAATAGATTAGGGTTAGAAAATAGAAACAATTGGATGTTAAGGAAAATATGTATGTATTTTATTATAACTGATGTATGATATATCTCATTAAGATAATTACATAAAACACATTGGTTTATTGGTTCGGGTTATAGAAATCTTCAACCGAACGGTTTGAATATAAAATTCAGGTCGGTTTTGGATCGGTTTGGGTTCGGTTGGTTTGGTTCGCTTCGGTTTTTTTGCCCACCCCTATTGCAGATACAGCTCTCTTTATTCTTAACCAAGGCGATACTCTGGTTTATCTTTTGGTTTATGTTGATGATATTGTCGTAACTGGAAACAAATCCAGTGTGGTTGAAACCATTTTGAAGAATCTGGTTGCACGATTTTCATTAAAAGACATGTGAGAGCTGTCTTATTTTTTGGGTATTGAAGTTGTTCGCTCACAGCAAAGTCTTCATCTTAATCAACAAAAATACATTGTGGACTTACTACTAAAGATGAAGATGCAAGACGTAAAACCAGTTCCAACGGCGACCTCACCAAAGCTTGTACTTTATGGATAAAAACACATCAACCCGACTGAGTACATAACCCTAATTGGCAGCTTGCAATATCTTGTCTTTACGCGACCAGACATTGCCTATGCTGTCAACAGAATATCGCAGTACATGCATTCCCTAACGACAGATCACTGGCAAGCAGCAAAGTGAGTACTTCATTATTTGGCAGAAACCTTGACTCATGGTCTCTTCAGTAAGTCGAATCCCTTAGCCCTTCACGCATTCTCTAATGCAGATTGGCTGGTGACTGTGATGAATTTTTTCCATAAATTCATACATTGTTTATTGGAAAACACGAAATATCATGGTCAGCAAAGAAACAAAGAGGATTTTCTCGTTCATCTACTGAAGCAGAATATCGTTCAGTTACAAATACAGCAACCGAACTCAACTGGATTTGTTCAATACTTTGAGAAACTTGGAACTCAACATCACAAACCGCCGGTAATTTATTGTGACAACATAAGTGCTACTTATCTATGTACAAATCTGGTTTTCCACTCCAGGATGAAACACTTAGCTCTGTACTATCACTTCATTCGGGAGCAAGTTCAAATGGCAAGATACGGATGTCTCATGTTTCCATAAATGATCAACTTGCAGACTGTCTTACCAAACCACTAGGCAGAGCACGGTACATCATTTTATGAGACAAGATCGGTGTCACCAAAGGACCTTGATCTTGCGGGAGGATATTAACGGTAACACATACATTACGGAGATTTGATTTCACTCACATCACGAAGATTTGATTAACACAAATCACTCCTTCGTATAAGTCTCATTCTATGTAAATATTTTATTGCCTTTCTTGTTAATGCTCCTGTGTATATATGTAACACATATCTTATCAATACAAATCATCAATTCTCATATTGTCTTATGTTAGCCATTTGTGTTTAGTTGGTTTAGATTTGTTTAGAAAATAAAATACATAAAAATGCGTCTTGTGCTGGTTTTGTATTGCATGATGATTGATGAAGGTATTGATGAGCAAGATAACATTTAAGTGTTGAACCAGAACCTCACAGGATGTAATTATAAGATTATGGTTTGCTAGGGTAAGAGATTGAGAAAAAGAGTTTATTGATTGATCAAGGAAAACGAGTACAAAGAAATTAGGTCGGCTCATTTGAGATAACGATGCCGAGCCGAGATGAAAGCTAAAGAGAAAACTAGGTCTAATCTCTCTCTTTGCCCTCTTTTGCTCTGCTTGTGCGTATGTGTGCCAATGCCCTTCCTTGTCTCTCCTCTTCTCTTTTTATAAGACTTTAAGTCGGTCTTTGGCTCGGCCCTATTCCTAAAAGGAATAGGAAAATTTTATGATTATCTTTTTTTTCGTTAAGTTAATCTTCCTTTTCTTTCATGATTATCTTTTTTCCTTTAGGCAGGCTCGGACCTTTTCAGTTTGGATAATCGACAAAATGGGTCGGGTTAAGGTCTTCAATTCTTAAACGGGGCCAACACCAATTCAGGATAGGCCTTTTGGGATGGTGCTAAACCCATCTCCAAAACCTCAATCCTCCAATCCCACAACTCCTCAAAAACCTAAGGCATAATATATGGGTTTGAGGAAGAGAAGCCGAGATGAGTACGCTGAGTCGTTGGCTGAGAAAGTTGCCAAGTCGAGTGCAAAGAAGACGAGGTCTCAGAGTGTTGAGGCCGAACAATCTGCACCTCGGAGGGTCACTGAGGAAATGGCTGCTAGTGCCGAGGGGGTTGTTAATCGCCTTGAAGGCGAGACGAATACCACCGGTGCGGAAGAGAACGCATCGGTTTCCAAGGTTACCCAAAGAGATGACGCTACGTCATTGAAAAGAAAGGAGAAGGCCGTCCAAAACGAGGCCGAGGCAACGCTCGAGAAGAACACTGGGACGCCTGCAGCCGACGCGGCGGCTGAGAATGCTCCAAAAACAGGGAGCGAACCGGTGAATGTGGTAAATCCACATTCCATCCATTTCCGATACAACGGCCGGGGGCCGATTAGAGATGATAAGGCCAGCTGTGCTGACCTCATCTGGTGGTTTCGATCTAAGTCGTACGAGCAACCGGCTTGGAGGTCGATGTCCTCGTCGGAGGAATATGCCCAATACGCTCTGGACCAAGTCAGAGTAAGTAAACGACTTTTTTTTTTTTACTTTGGATGTTGAAGTGAATTTTGTAGCCGAGGTTAACTCAGTTTCTTTTCCTTAAACAGGCGATGAACTAGGCTGCCTTCTACGTTAAATGGCAGGAGCGTAAACTAAAACATGCCGAGAAGAGCGAGGAATAGCTCATCAACGAAGTTCTGTCGCTCCAAGCGATAATGGAAAAGCTCACGAAAGAAAACACCGAGCTGAAATCCAAAACTGGCGAAACTTCTCAAGGGTCTGGCCCGAAGGACGCCAAGCTCAAGAGGCTTACTGCTGCCGAAGAGCGGCTTAGATTCGAGAAAGAAGATCTCGAGCTGAAGGTCTCTATAGGGGAGGGGCAGAAATACCAACTTCTGAAGGAGAAAAAGGAGTTGGAAGATAAGGCTACTGAGGCCAAGGCCCAAAAGATGAGGAAGGATGCCGAGGCCGAGGCATTGCGGGCCAAGCTTACTAAAGCTGAGAAATCGGCTAAGGAACAAGAGGCGCTTGCCGCCGATGTGGAACGTAAAAGGAAGAACACCATCGCTATCCTGATGAAGGAGCGGAAATCTTCCCAACCTGAGAAGGATAAGATCCTGTCTGATTACGCCTCGGTAATCAGGAAAGTAAAGGCCTTCAAAGCCCAAAGAGAGGAGGTTGAGATGATCCTCACGAAACAGGCCCATGTAGAAGGGTTGTTGGCGGTCCTGAATCGCTTAATGGCTGAGAAATAGGAGATTCCAGCCGACTTGATTGCATCCTTCCAGGGGGATGCCAAGATTTGGGAGGAGAAGACATCGGCCTTTGATGAAATCATCCTCGAAGATGCCGAGCTGGATGGACCGATGGGCCAGCACTTGCAGATGCTGCCTTTGAGAAGGCAAAGAAAGAGGCCGCCGAGGCGAAGAGGGAATCTGCAGAGGCTGCCGCTGCGGCAGAGAAGATGTCTAAGGCGGCTATGACTCCGAGCTCTGCGACGTCGAACACCTCGGAGCCCCCAAAGAAGCAGTAGATTAAGCTTGTAGGAATTGTAGCTTTTGTTCCTTTGTGTTTCTTCTTTCTTTTTCTTCTTTTTTGGTTAAGTAGAAGTAACGTGACGAGGTCACACTTTTTGTAACGCGACGTGGTCGCTTGACTCTTTAAGATTTAAATCAGAATTATGGTTTAAGTTTAAAGTTGTTTCCTCTAATCTTTTTAGACGATTCCGAGCTGAAAAAGTTATGACGAGGCCGCGGTTTCATATTGAAACTTAACGAGAGATCAGTTCAATTAAATCCATACATCAAATTCGAGCTCAAGTCTATTGCGACACGACTGATTAATTAAAACCGAACAAAACTAACCCAAGAAAATGAGTTGACTCTGTATTTTCTCAAGCTTTAACTCGAATTTTCACCGAAGCTGCGAGACTTAATTATGCTTCGTAGAAGTCTTATGTGAGCTCGCATCGGGTCGGTCATAAGTTAGAGGTGGAACGTTATGCCGATGTCGATATTCTGAAGGTTACCTTGGATGTGCCGCGGTGGTCCAATGATAGGAAATCACAACAACCTTTTAGAAGATATGCGATGTAAGATCGAATTTTAGAGTGCGATGCTTATTTGTGTTCGTAAAGATGTCGAGGCTAATCTTTGGTCGGCTTATTTGTGCTCCGTCAGGGCGAACTATTAGAACGACAATATAAGGACCTTCTCAGGTTGCTCCGAGCTTGCCGACGCGATACTCCTTGATAATTGAAGAAAAATTCCTTTTAAATATATATAAAATATTTTAGATATTTATTTATTATTTTCTTATTATATTTTCTTTAAATAGAATTTTGATCTATAGCAATAAATGAATATATATATTCAGTTTGATTTTTTAAGAAATCTTTTTATGTTTATTTCTAAAAACAAAAAATCTTAAATGTAATTGGTTAAATACTTTCTAAGTAATTTTATTTACATTAACACTCAGCGGTATGAATTGTACATAAAACGACTTGTTTAAATATTTTTAAAAAACTACTTCTCAATTATTAGTATAAAGACTAGTATTTACCTCGTGCCAAGCACGAGAATATTATTTTCGGAATAGCTAAAGCCAAATTTCAGTTATTATTATTTTTTGACAACATCAAATTTCAGTTATATAAACACAACTAAAACTACATGTATAAAACTAATCCATTTTTGTTTAGAAAGTTGAGTAGGTAAATATAATTTAATGACATCTTCAAGTTTTTTCCTAAAAAAATCACATATATTTTAGGTGACTATATATAGGTGATGGAATTGGGATAAATAAAACTATCAAAACATTTATTCAAAAAACAATTACACTTCTATCAACTGCAAGTAATTTTTCTTAGAACCGATGAATTAGATAAATAGAAAAAGAAAAAAATAAGAGGAGAAATAGTGAAAATTTTGTTGTTTGCGATGAAGAAAATTACTAAAACAGTCGATCACACACATATAGTTAATATAAATCTCTTTGCCAGTTTTTCCTCTTCCT
This sequence comes from Sisymbrium irio, assembly GCA_000411075.1. Lineage (NCBI taxonomy): Eukaryota > Viridiplantae > Streptophyta > Magnoliopsida > Brassicales > Brassicaceae > Sisymbrium > Sisymbrium irio. Next base: position 206,925 of record KE154860.1, on the reverse strand, counting down.
TCGTTAATGGTCCTTTGTTAATGGTTTTTTTTTTCTGTTGGATTTTCGAACAACAAACTGTTTCTTTTTGTCAATGAAAGAAGACGATGTAAGTGATCGTGGGTGGTTATTTTTTCCACAAACTTAGGCTTTATCTTATTTTAATTGATTTTTAAAGGAAAAGTTGTTTCTTAGAAAAACTAAAAATAATTAGAAAGGACACATTTCAAATGTAAAATTCTCAATCGACTTGTAGGCAAGCTAAAGCCGGGATGCAGTACCAGATTATTTAGACCCTTTGAGCGTTTTGAGAAACTGGTGAGAGTCAGTGTTTTCATTTTCTTTTGTTTGTCTGTGAAAGAAAATGAAAGAACTGTGAAATCTGTGACTACACTAAAACTGTGCACTGTTTTCATTTTCTTTTGTTTGTTATTGAATTTCAAATTATCAATAATGCCAACAGAGAAACTGAGATATATAGAACGAGTAAAACGTGGCGATGACGGCTATTTGTTTACAAAAATAAATATGCATGTAGACGTCCATAGTTCATCACCGACTTCACAGTTCTCATCAGATACCAAGTATCAAACAATTAAGAAGAGCGAGAAGAAAAGAGATATCGGTCATGGCAACTACTTCACAATGGATCATGATTGGAGGAGAAGGTCCTGAGAGTTACCACCAAAATTCCTCGAATCAGGTTTATTAATATATAGATGATTTTGAAACATTAGGAATTAAAATATGTATGTATATATGTATGTATGTAGTAACAATCTCCTCGTTAATATGGTTTATACAGGGAGCGTTGTTGGAAGCCGCAAAGAAAAAGATGAACGAAGTTATCTCTTCCAAACTCAACCTCGGATTGATTTCTGATCGCTTCAGCGTAGCGGATTTCGGTTGCGCGAGTGGACCTAACACTTTTGTGGCTGTCCAAAACATAATAGATGCAGTAGAAGACAAGTATCGTAGAGAAACAGGACAAAACCCTGCCGAAAACATCGAGTTCCAAGTCCTCTTCAACGACCTTACCATCAACGATTTCAACACTCTCTTCCAATCACTTCCTCCGGGCAGACGCTACTATAGCGCTGGTGTACCGGGCTCCTTCTTCGGCCGTGTTCTCCCTAAGGAGAGTTTTCACATAGGAGTTATCAACTATGCATTCCATTTCACCTCCAAAAACCCCAAAGGGATCACCGACCGCGACTCTCCCCTGTGGAACAAAGACATGCATTGCACTGGCTTTAACGAAGCGGTCAAGAAAGCGTATCTTGATCAGTACTCGGCCGATACCAAGATGCTATTAGACGCTAGAGCTGAGGAGCTTGTCCCCGGGGGACTCATGTTGCTTTCCGGATCGGCTCTAAGGGACGGGGTTAAGATGTCCGAGACCGTTAAAGGAATGATGTTGGATTTCATCGGAGCTTCTCTTAATGATCTTGCTCAACAGGTACATGTACATGAATTTTCATCTTTTAACTAATTTATCTCAAGACTATAATTACATAACTACCATAATCTTACAATTTGTATGTTTTTTAAAAAGGGTGTCATCGACCAAGACAAAGTTGACTCTTTCAGCACGCCACTCTACTTTGCAGAAGAAAGCGAGTTGAGGCAAATCATAAAGGAGAATGGGAAGTTCACAATTGATGCTTTTGAGGATATCATTCACCCGAACGGGGAGTTTCCGTTAGACCCCAAGATATTAGCCGTCTCCTTTAAGGCTTCCTGTGGAGCTCTCATATCGGCACATTTTGGAGTGGACGCAATGAGGAAAGCCTTTGAACTTGTCGAGGTCAAGGCAACGGAAGAGCTTTCTCGCATCCAGAATGCCAAACCTGGAATGCAGTACCTCATTCTGCTTCGAAAGAACTGATGATCCAAATATATAATTAGATATATATGATATTTGTGTTTTTATTGTTGAAGTTCTCTTCTTTCATCTTATGGTGTGTTGTCTCCTGTTTTTGTTTCTTATCGTTGTTGCGTCAGCGCTTTCCATACCCTACAACTTAATAAATACATGGATGCAGTTTGAATATCTCACATTTATCCATATCATCTATGGAAAAACAAAAAGAAGCTAACACACATTTGTGTCGACAAGATGCTCCATTAAAACTGTATTAACACGAAAATATTATGAAATAATTATATCAGGTTGTCATAAAAATTCTGGCCCTGTTGGTTTCATAAGTTAGATGAAGATTTCAGAGGCAGATGCACGTCGATATTTGTTTAGTGGAAAATAAGAGTATAAGCAAGACGCGTTAGGCGTTATCCATATTAGATTCTCAAACTCATAAAATAATCAGGATTTCTCGATGAATTCATTTGGTGCGTCTGACTATATTAAATTCATACAAAATTAAAAAAAGTCTAAAATAATTTTATTGATACATATAATGTTATCATTCGAAAAATAATTTTAAATGAAAAATTCACAAAATAATATTTTTTTAATTAAAACCTCAAAATCTTTATTTCTCGCTGCAAGTATTTTTTTCCGCCAAACATTCAAAATTTTGTTTTCTTACCAAAACCGCTAAATCATGTTTTACCGTCAAAACTGTAAAATATCGTTTTCCCGCCAAAATCATAAAATGCGTTTTTTCGGTTAAACCGCAAAATCTTGTTTTTAGTAAAAACCGCAAAATCTCATTTTCCTGCGAGAATCTCAAATTTGTTTTCTCGTCAAAACCGCAAAATCTCGTTTTCCCGTTAAAACCGCAAAATCTTATTTTTCCCGCCAAAACCTCAAAAACTCGTATTCCTGCCAAAACCAAAAATCATGTTTTCCCGTCAATTCGTTTTCTCTGAAAAATAGCAAAATTTTGTTTTCCCGCCAAAATTGCAAAATCATGTTTTCCCGCATTAATCCTAAAATATCGTTTTTCTGAATTAACAGTAAAATCATGTTTTTAAGTCCAAATCTCAAAACCTAAATTTCCCGCGATAACCGTAAAATCTCATTTTTTATCCAAAATCACAAAATCTATTTTTTGCCAAAAGTGTAAAATATCATTTTTCCTGCTAAGACTGTAAATTCTTTTTTTTTCTGACTAAACCGTAAATTTTCTTTATTATTGTTACATATAAAACATGAAAAATTTAGTATGATGTTTATTTTTATTTATGTTTGTTTCATTTGCAATCCAACATAAGTTTTTATAAATTAGTTTCACTTTTGTATATAGTTATATACAGGTTTAGACAAATATAAAAAATAAGAAGTTTTTGATCATTTAACATAAAACTCATTTGGATACAAATACAAAAATACAAGCATCCGAATACAATTTTCAGATGCATAATCAAAAATCGCAAACGAATGATGCCTGATTCATGCATCCAATTACTGTGTTTAGATACCGCGTTTGAAATTTTCATCCAGTTCACGAAATATAAAGACACCATATAAACGTAGAACTACATACAAGTTTCCTATATTAAAACATATATATATATATAGTACCGGCCCGTAGTTTTGGCCTTTTGGGAGGCTTGAAGCACAAATGCGACCTGTTATAAAAGAACATATATCGATATAACAAGGAATTTTACATTGGAGAAAATAAATAAATGCTGTTGAAAGATAAAAAAGAAAAGACCGACAAAAAAATGCTAGCAAAAAAATTTGATCATGCAAAATGAAAGCTCCACCTAGAGAGCTTTTGGTGAAAAAAAAATCATGCAAAACCAACTGCCCTAGTAAATATTGTTAAATTTGTGGGTTTCCAATTTCGATTATATTATTGTAGTTTGGAGCTAATGTTTCACTTGCTTTATAAAAAAATAGGATTTTTTCCGTAGATGTTCTACGTGCGAGATTAAGTTTTTCTAAAACATATTTATATAGAATAACAATTTTTAAAAAAACAATAAATTTTAATCTATAAAAGATTGTATTATTTTGACAAAAAATTGTATTATTAAAATTTAATTTAAAATAATATTATTAGACTTTAAAATATTATGATAGGAAACCGTTTTTTTTATAGGTAACCGTTTAATTTCATATTCTCATGATGAATACAAATCCCTTACGTATTATTTGATTATCTCTATAAACAAAAATTATTGTTGTTAAGTTTAATTTATGAAATATTATTTAATGAAAACGAACGTGAAAAGTAACTTTTGAGTTTCTATGATGATAATTGAAGAAAAAAATTCCTTATTTTAAGTATTTCAGAAAATATTTTAGATATTTATTTATTATTTTCTTATTATATTTTCTTTAAATAGAATCGTGATCTATAGCAATAAATGAATATATATTTAGTTTGATTTTTAAAAAATCTTTTTATGTTTATTTCTAAAAACAGAAAATCTTAAATGTAATTGATTAAATACTTTCTAAATAATTTTTTTACATTAACACTCAGTGGTATGGATCGTAAATAACACGACTTGTTTAAATATTTTTAAAAAACTACTTCTCAATTATTAGTATAAAGACTAGTATTTACCCCATGCCAAGCACAACAATATTATTTTCGGAATAACTAAAGCCAAATTTCAGTCATTATTATTTTTTGACAACATCAAATTTCAGTT
>KE154860.1:181606-194994 GCA_000411075.1 Sisymbrium irio | reverse complement strand
AAAAAAAAAAAAAACATCCCGACCAAACCCCAGTTCAGTTTAGTTAGCTCAAAGCCGCCGCTATTTTCTGACTGGGAATTTCTGGCCACCGGAGGAGTAAAATTGCGATGGTGTACATGACGTTGGTTCCATCCACAGTAGCCAAGAGATTCGTCACAAGATTCGTCTCGAGATTCACAACTACTATACCACCAAGATGTTACCTTTCTCCGACAGGTAAAAAAAATCTGCACACTTAAAAAAAGGACTTGGAAAAAAAGAAAAAAAAAGAAAGAAGGTTTTTGCCTTTTCTAATGGTTTTTGTTTCCCAGAATATGAGGCTGGTCTGGAGAGGTTTGGTAGACAGGCTAGAAGGGAGAGGTCAGCGCGGATTCTGGGTGAGCCCGTTGTAAGGATAATGGAAAACTTCCATAGGAGGAAAAACTTGAAAGGCTTGCTTGATTTTGAACATAGAGTGAACAATCGCTTTGTTTTCAGTTCTTGACATGGACGCTGACATACTTGCCAAGATTACTTTTTTCAGTTGGGCTGGTAGAAGAAGAAATTTTCAGCCTAACCGCTCCACCTACATGGCCTTTCTACAATGCCTTGAAGAAGAGGCTAGGAAGCTTGATGATAATTCTGATGATGCGGCAAAGAGTGTTGTATGCACCTCACTGTTGGGAGTATACTTTAAGTTAGGTATGTTTGAGAAAGCTTTTGATCTTCTCGAGGAGATGAAGATGAAACAAACTGGTGGTACTTTTTCTACTTTTGCCGAACTGGTACATGAATTTCTCAGAGTGGGGAACATAGAAGAAGCCATTGGTTTGTATGAGAGCATTCGTAGAGATGGGCTGACCAGTCCTGATCTTGTCTTCTTAAAAACGTTGATTAACATTTTGAGCAAAATAGGTAGAGTTGAGGTGTTAACCAAGGTCTTTCGGGTTTGGGAAATCATACCAAGAGTCTCTGCGTACGATGCTCTGATTAAGACTCTATCTGAGTCCAATGCACCTGATTCAGAAGTGAGCTACTTGGTTGATCAGATGAAGAAGTCAGACGGTACTGTTTCCCCTACTAAATACACTTACTCAGTCCTTATAGATGGCTTTTGTAAAAGAAACAGAGTGGACAAGGCTCTGTTGCTTCTCCAGGAGATGGATGAGGGAGGTCTCCCTCCTTTTCCTCCAGTGTATTGCAGCTTCATAAACACTCTTGGAAAGGCAAATGATGAGCTATCTAAGGAAGATATAGAGAATCTCGGAAATGTCATGATCAAACATTTTGGGAAACATGAAAAGCTCAAGGATGCTGTTGTTGTGGATCTTCTCAAGGACCATGGAAGAAGTGGTCTTGATATCAATGCCCTTGTGTCAGGAATGGTGAAGGCTGGTATGATAAATGAAGCTAATCTGTTGCTTAGAAAGTTGGAAGAAAATGGCTTTGCTAGAAAATGGCTTCATCATCCCTGAGAAATTTGATAAGTATTGGGAAGGTTTTGAGAAGATTAACAAGCTCTTGATTGTTGCTCCTATTCTTGATCCACGTTGTAAAATGGGGTTTGTAGAGCTCTGTTTTGAGAAGTTATATGGACAAGGGAACACTAAATGTGTAGAAGTCAAATGAGAGATTGAGAACTTGTTGCGTAGGCTTTATGATGTTTATAGTGCATCTTACAAGAGCTCACTTGAATCAGCTGAATCAACAAAAGCTAGTGGTAATAAAGGTGATTTCATCACAGTTCTTGATGCAAGTGTTGATGGATTTGATGAAGGATTTGATCTAAGTGATGTGGGGGTTGAAGAAAAAGAAGAAGAAGACCCATTTGGAGAATGGGGTCAAATGGCTTTTGATAAAGGAAGTGATGGTAAATCATCAGAATTGGAGCTTTATCTGATGGAGAAGATTGAAAATCCAAAACCCAATAAGTTGTGTGCTTCGTATGATGTTTTGAGCTGGTGGAAATCGAACGAAAGAAAGTATCCTGTTTTGGCGAGATTAGCAAAAGACGTTTTGGCGATTCCGGTTTCAACCGTTTCATCTGAATCTGCGTTCAGTCCTGGAGGTCGTATCTTGGATGAATACAGGAGTTGTCTAACTTCCTCTATGGTAGAAGCATTGATTTTAACTCAGAATTGGTTAAGATCTTCACCACAGTATGACGTAGGAGTAACCGTAAACCAAGTGATGGAAGAGACTGCATTTATGGACAATGTTACAAAAGGTATCTCAATTCGCAAGGATTACTTTCTCGAGCTCTCGTTGTTGATTTTTGTAGCATTTACATTTTGTCACTAACTTTTTTTTTTGCTTGTTATTCTTTGTGTAGGACTCTATGAGCAATCATCCAAGGCTGATGAAGAATGATACAAAAAAGGACTATTCTGCAAATTTTATAATTTATATTATTTGATTTTTATGATTTGAGTTTTGGGATATTTAGGTGGTTTTTTTTTCAACAATATTTAGTTGGTTTTTTTATATGTTATACTTTATTTTTATTTAAATTTAACTATGGCTTTTATGTTTCAAGTTTTTCAGTTTTCACCAATCTAAAATATGATTCAATATTCTTTTTTCTTTTTTATGATACAAACATTTGTGATAATGAAGTAAAAATAGATAAAATACATGTTAATTGCAAGTTTTTTATTTATGTTTTTATAATATTTTTAAAATGGGAAATCCCGCTTCCGTCCCGCTTTATCCCGTTCCCGTCCCAATATTTAAATGGGACATAAATGGGACAAGTTTTTATTCTCGATCCCGTCCCGAATTCCCGACGCCCACCCCTAGTCATGGCCATAACGGAGGAGCTATGTTTTCGCAGTACACAGAGGATACGATGAAAATAAACGGCTTAGATTCATTTAAAAAAAAAATATAGATTCAGATACGCATTTTGTTGTAATTTAATTATTCGAAGCATATGATCACAACAAAATGAGGAGAAGTAAAAGTATCTTAAATCGCAGCTGTCGCTTTATCTCATCTTTATCCACATACGGTTGTGATTAAAAGCCAAAATTTACAAGTTTACCCAAATCCGGTTGTCGACCCTTACGTAAGAGGTATTTCCTACAAACAAGAGAAACAATTTAAACACATATCAAAATGATAATGGTTTTTGTGGGCTAATTAAAATTATAATGTAAAAAATGAATAACAGGTATTAAATAATTACCTTGAGAACCAACTGGTTGATTTCCTTGTGCAGCACGACTTCGGATGTTAGTATGAAACCACCCACCATTGTGAATATGGATCCCCTTTCCACTTCTTTGACTTCTCCAGCTTTTTGAATTAGTCTCATGTTCAAACTTTTGGCTGTTTCTTCCCTTTTCCTTTCTTCCCTCGTTGTTCATGTTTGTAGAAAATTGACGCGCCGCTTTTTTGTCAAACTCTTTCCACCATTTTCTAATATTATGATCCCACATAAATTCTTACACAAAAAACAAAATTTTATTATATGACAAATAAGAAGCTATTAAAAAAATAAAATAAAAAGACTATATACACTGTTTTTCTATTGACATTTTTGAATACTTTGTATATGATTTCTTAATGACTAAGGAAAGATTGCAACATCTTTAAAATACTTTTCCTAATACCATTTCCAGACATTCCAAACCAACAAAAAACATACAATTATTAATAATCTTTAGATGACTTAATTAAACATAATAAACTTTATTAGAGTACAAAAAATCTATATTATATTAAGTAGAATTGCCTCTAGGTTGGATCAAGTACAGTAAATAACTCACGTCCAGATTGTTGGACTAGCTGTCAACAGTGAGGTGCGTAGGAGAAGGAACTTCATCACTGTGGGACTCCAAACTTGAAAAGGCTCGGGACTTGAATGTGAAGAGGATAAACCAATCCTATTGGTACGACGTTGATCTAAAACATCCTCATACGACCTATGAAAACAAAAACAATAGTGTAATAAAAATGGAAACAAAATTCTATACCTTCACGACTTCCAAACACAAACTGTGTTTAACAATTGTTTTTGGTTTAAATCTTACAAATTGTTTATAATAATCTTCTATAGCCAATCTAACCCACAATCTAATCTGTGAAACACACCGGTTCCATCTATTTACAATAATCAATATATTATCTCATGGATTCAGTCTAAGTTCTGTGTCAATACTAAAAATATATGACAAAAAATCTGTTGTTTATATTTCTTTTCTTTCCTATCACTCTCCATGCACACGTTTTCTATATAAACAGTAAATAAATAAACATATACTTACATATCTAACAGATCTAAAAACAAAATTCAAACGAAATCCAAACAATAACAAATACGCGGGTACGTAAGTACCAAAATCTGCCCATTGTTCAGAAAGCTTCAAACCGAGATACAACTTGATGACAAGAACTCGAGAAGAATGACAAAAGCAGCAACTCTTTTTTTGGTGACAAGAACAAAGAAAACAGTGGAGAATAGTAAGAAGTTGCCACACACAAGTTTACGAGTTCAGATCAATCGTGTGATTAATCCAACGTTTTGACCAGAACCGAATCAAACTATCTATCATCTCATATGTTTGTAATACATAGATCTCCATAATCCCTAGGTTTATCAACGATGATGCAAAGATCGCAATAAGAAGACGATTTACTCATGTGTTCAGTTATAATTACAGGTGTAACGAACAATAAAGTCGATACCAAGTACTAACCTCCAAACAAGCTACGGTTCACCTAATCTCGTGGTTTAGTGTCCACCTATAGCATTTTACCTAGAATCAAAGGTTAAAATAAAAACAACAATAATATTCCATTTGTTCCTGTTTCTTGACAAAAATGAAACAGCCGAAAAGGTTTTTGCATGACAAGATCTGCGAAGTGGCTATGGAAATGTGACTAACGTGCGTCACAAGAAAGTGTTTGTGGTATAATTTTACGGACAAGTCCCTGTTATTCCCATCAAAAGTATAATTTCATGATTTACCTCTGTTTCCTAGAAAATGCTTTGGATGTAACTTTTATGTGGTCTTACTTCTTAGCAAATAGACCAATACCACTCTTTTGTTGTACAACTGAAAATGATGTACACCAAATGACAAATCTTTCTCTGTCTCAGTTTTGTATTTTGGGTTTAAGAAAAAAAAAAAAAATTACGACCGACCAGAGTCAACTAATAACGCCATGCGGATAGAAAAGCTCTTCCGTATCGTGTCTATGCTTCCCTCTCTCGCTCTCTCTTTTTAAACCACTTCCTCTGCTCCTCATTAACAGCAAACTAAGACAGAACACACATTTTTCAATTATGACCTATCCGTTCAGTTTTTATTTGATATTATTTTTCCTCTTCTCCTTATTCTGCCATCTTCCTTGTGAATCAAGTAAACAAAAAATTGGGTGGTGTGAAACTCTGTTCCAGTGTGGTAACATCACCGCTGGTTTCCCCTTCTGGGGCGGAAATCTTCGTCCCAAGCCATGCGGTCATCCATTATTGGAGCTTCGCTGCTTCCAAAATATCACCTCTTTAAATATTTCAAACCATGAGTATAACGTTTTCAATATAGATCAAACATCTAGGACTCTGAGCCTTACCAGAAAAGACTTACTAGGTTCTTTTTGCTCAGGCGCTACACCCAATACCACAACCCTGCCTCCTGAGATCTTTGAGCTTACGCCAGTTTACAAGAGCCTCACTGTTTTATACCACTGCAATCCTAAGCTTTCTTACAGCTCGAGTAATACATGTCCTGATTTAGGTCTTTTTACAGTGTCTCAAATCCCTGATTACCAGAAATCCTGCCAAGAAAGTTTCACAGTTAACGTTCCAACGAGTTTCGTTCCAGAAGAGAGAGAGTTGAATTTGACCCGTTTGGAAAGTGCTCTAAGCAAAGGCTTTGAGGTGAAGCTGATGGTCGATGAGGAACCATGTCATGAATGTTTATCCTATAATGGACTCTGCGGTTTCAACAGTACTACACAGATATGCTGCAACGTTACCTCACCATCAGGAGGCTGCGTACCACAGCATCAACTTAGTGGTAAGTTATCAGTAATTTTCTCATCTATCTTGTTAATTTAGAATAACATTATAGTTATGTGTTATATTACATAAAATGTCATTAAATACTAATGATGTGATTAAATTTCATTATAAATAATTATGATAATTAACATTATCTCTACTAAATATGTTTCCAAACAATAGCATAATTAAATATATATATGTATACATTTTCCCAGTAAATAATTATTATTTTTAGGTTCTCTTTCGTAAGCATTGATGCTATTGTAGATTCACAAATTTGTATGAATTTCTCTTTTAATTATTTTGTTTTCAAAATTGGTTTTAGGTGAAAACTAAAAAAGTGATTTGTAGAAAGGTTTTTCAACCAATTGTGTACAGTTGAAGATTTTCCTTTACCCTTTTCTCAATTATTTTACATTATCCTATCATATTCCTGACCTCAAAAGGGAAACAAAACCGAAAGAGAACATAACAGACCCCATCAATTTTATGAATTTTCTTTAATACATGTATTATTAAATATATATTAGATAATTTAGTTAAAAATCTTGAAATTGACCCCCTTATTTTTAAGTCAAGTCTTTTCTTGACCCATTATTATATTTTTCTGGATTTAATATATTAACTATTATTTATTATTCTTATTATTTTATTATTTTCCCAACTCTTTCAAAAATATTTATGTTAATTTATGTTTATAATTATTTTATTCTCTATATTTTATGGATAGTATACTATATATATTGACAAATAAATATTTTAAAAACAAAAAATTAACTATATCATATGCTTTCAAACACCAATATTATAAAACATAATATATATACATATATTGATAAATAAGATAAAAAAATATTCATATATTAATTCAAAAGAGAAATAATTTTAATATATAACTTTTATTCAAAAAAAAATTATATAATTTTACTTTTATCAATTTAATTCTTAAATAAATATTTAATTGAATTATATAATTAATTTAATAAATGACTAATTGTGAACAGTAATTCCGGGTCCGTCTCTGCTCGGTTCCTAACAAATTTTTTTGTCCTAAATAAATCATATAGATGTTCTTTTTAGTCACATTTTATTTTTTCTCAGCTGAACTTTATGAACTCTGCAATACCAAGTTTAGCTGTGGCGATCATTCCCATCTCCATTATCCTTTCTGGATACCTGGTCGACAAGCATGTGGCCACCCTGACTTCAAGCTCAACTGTAGCGGGGGAATTGCAGAGGTTAACATATCCAATGTGAAGTTCCGAATCATAGATGCTATGAGCGATTACATGACAAGACTCATCCGATCAGATTATATTGACGATCTTTTTCCAAAAAACCCATTGAATGCGCAGTTCAATGCAAACGTTGTTTCCTTCCCCCCTAACACCGAGCTCCTTACAATCTATTATGACTGCCCAAACTTTTCGCCACTTAGGTCTGGTAGTAGTTATGTTGGCGAGCTTGATTCTAGGGACGGCAAAAGAAATTACTATGTGACGAACAACCTCACGTCCCATGCACTTGACGGGATTAGAGATCTTTTAACAAACTTGAGGGAAATGTGTAAAAGAAATGTCAGTATTCCTGCATCTGGATCGGCATTGGAAACGCTGCGGAGGAGTCCGAGTGAATATAATCTACAAAAGGTTCTTGATCAGGGTTTTGAACTTGATGTTAGGACAGATTGTTTTTTGTGCATGGAGTCTTCCGGTGCTTGTGGGTATAATCAGACCTCAGGCATGTTCATCTGTCATTGCAAAGATGGGTCGCATAATAGTTCATGCCGCCTCGGTAAGTTTTATTTCATTCATTCTTTCTTTTGATCAGAAACTTCATTTCGTTTCAGTGTTCAACGCTCTGCCTCCAGCTCTAACTGACTTTCTTTGTTATGCAGGATCTGTGCTTCCAGGGATCATAGGTGCTTAACCTTTCTTGGAGTGACTGTTTTTATCCTACCTCAATATAAACTTTAATTTATTTCTATGCTGACAACTTTTAATGATTCTGCAGTGGATGTGGCCCTCTTGATTCTCGTAGGTTAGTTTGCTGCCAATATAGATATTTCTTTTTATATTTCTATGCTGACAACTTAATTTCAACTGTTTTTGATCTTCGTCCTAGACTATTACAAATTTACTAACCAAACATGTTCTCTATTTTTCTAGCTTTGTGTTCACTAACAGGTATTATTGCGTTCGTGGTCTTATTGTGCCCCTGTGTCAAAGTCCAATTTTTTCGCAAGAGAAAAAGATCAGATGAAAAGAGACAAAAGAAGTTGAAGGCCCTTATTCCACTCAAACACTATACTTATGCGCAAGTGAAGAAAATTACAAAGTCATTTGCAGAAGTGGTTGGGAGAGGAGGATTTGGCATTGTTTATAGAGGAACCCTTTGTGATGGCCGTATGGTTGCGGTGAAGGTCTTGAAAGATTCAAAGGACAATAATGGTGAAGACTTCATCAATGAGGTTGCTAGCATGAGCCAAACATCTCATGTCAACATTGTTTCCTTACTTGGATTCTGCGCCGAAGGTTCAAAAAGAGCAATCATATATGAATTTTTAGGGAATGGGTCGCTTGATAAGTTCCTCTCAGAAAATACCCCAATGAATTTGGAGTTTACGTCACTGTATGAGATTGCACTAGGAGTTGCTCGGGGTTTAGAGTACTTGCACTATGGCTGCAAAACAAGGATCGTGCATTTCGACATTAAACCTCAGAACGTGCTGTTGGATGACAATCTTTGCCCCAAAGTTTCTGATTTCGGACTTGCTAAAGTCTGTGAGAAGAAAGAGAGCATCATATCGCTGCTAGACATGAGAGGTACAATAGGGTACATTGCACCAGAGATGTTTTCCCGAGTATATGGGAGTGTCTCTCACAAGTCAGATGTGTATAGCTATGGAATGTTAATCCTCGAAATGATAGGTGCAAGGAAGAAAGAAAGAGTTGATCAAAACTCTGCATCGAACGCAAGCTCAATGTGTTTTCCGGAATGGATCTACAAGGATCTCGAGCAGGGAGACAATGGAAGTCCTACTGAGAATGGAATCAGAAGCGAAGGAGAGGAGATAGCAAAGAAGATGAAATTTGTGGGTTTGTGGTGTATCCAGTCTTCTCCATTACACCGCCCACCAATGAACAAAGTGGTAGAGATGATGGAAGGAAGCCTTGAAGCTCTTGAAGTGCCTCCAATGCCTGTCTTGCCACAAACTCCACCAGCCCCGCTCTCTGAATCTTTATGGATTTCTGAAAAGAGTTCAACCGCTTCTGAAGTATTGATATCCTCTACAAATTGAAAGCTTCAAGTTTCGTTTTCGCTGTGAAAGTCGTAGTCTAGAGGAGAGCACCTAATAAGAGCTATTTTTGTAAATTTTATTTGCATAACAAATTGAGAACATGTATTTTTGTTAATATATAAACCTTTCCACACACGCAATAATCTCATCTCACGTCACGTGTCTCTACCTACCTCTCTCTCTCCCATCTTTTTTTCTCTGTGTGGAAAGAAAAACATGAACCAAATTTTGAATCGTTTTTCATCAACTTGCTCATTGGAATCTTTCTGCTTAAGAAATTTACACAAATATAAGTTGCTGGAGATTAAAAAAACAAGACATGTTTTCTCCCGTTGTAATAAGCTGTGTTTACTCATAAAATGCAGTGTTGGAGATGGATTTAGCACCATCTCAAAAGACTCATCCTTAATTAGTATCGGCTCAATTTATGAATTAAAGATTTTAATCCGGCCTATCTTGTCGACCATTTAAACAGGAAAGGTCTGAAGCGATCCAAAAAGAAAAAGATAATCATAATGGAAAAGGAAGATGGACTTAAAGAAAAATGAGATAATCATCAGATTTCATATTTTTTTCAAGAATAAAGTCGAGCCGAAAACCGATTCAAAGATGTATATAAGGAGAAGAGACGAGACAAGGAAAAGGCATTCACACACATTCGTAAGAAGCAGAGCAAAGAAAACAGAGAGAAAGATTTAACCTAGTTTTTCCCTTTAGCTCATCTCGACTCGGCATCATTCAATAAACGAGCCGACCTAATTGCTTTGTATTTGTTTTCCATCGATCAATCAATAAACTCTTTTTCTTAATTTTTTACTCTAACAAACCTTTATCTCATAAATACTCTTTATGAGATTCCGGTTCAACATTTGGTGCTGTGTGAAGGGATTAAAAAGAGACTTAAAGAAAGGATGGTTGAGAGAGACAAGAACCTCCATGATGGATCCATCCACTCCGACTCCAAAGACGATCCTACCATCGTCCAGCTATCGAAAACTATAAAGGTCAAAATATATGTGGTTTCGAGTTCATTGAATATAATTGATGTGGTTTTAGATCAAAATCACGCTAATCGACTAATTAAATGTCAGATTTATCGTTTTATGCCAATTCTCTCCTCACAATATTTCCTGAATTTCTTAGAGACAATTTTTGTTCAAATTCATACGTGGTACGGGTCCTTTTGAAAACATAGTAACTACTAGTTAGTATGAAAATGCCGACTTGGTGCTCATGAAGCCCATATCAGAAATGTTTAAAACTAAATTCAGTTAAGATATTGTGTCTGGTCTATTGTAGATATACGACTTGGCGAACCACAAGTAGGAGGAAAAACCAATGAAGCTGACACAGGCGAGTAGCCAGTAGAAGTAATCTAAATGAGCCTTGTTCAGGTCGTTATCGAACCAGCTCGTTTGACCAGACTGGCTTGTGACTTTGTCGATGACTGATATCATGAAGCTGCTTAGGAAGTTGCCAACCCCATATATGCTTAGATTCAGAGCCATACCAATGCTCCTAAGCTCACTAGGGACTTGATCGTAGAAGAACTCATGCAAACCAATCGCTGTGAACACGTACGAGACACCATAGATAGCATACTGAGGAACCAACCAACACACACTCATCATTATTGTGACATCATCTTGAGCAGTTTGGAGCCTTTTGGTCTCGACCAACGCAGCAATCACCATAGCAAGAATGGAGAGAAATATGCCTGTGCCAATCCTCTGAAGCATTGTGATTCCTAAAGGGTTTTGAGTAATAGATCTTGCGATTGGGACGAGTAGACGGTCGTAGATTGGGATGAAAAGGACCATTGTTACGCTTATGACGCATTGGAGCGTAGCTGCAGGAACTACGAGTCCTGGTGAGATTGACCTATTCATTATGGATCCTTGCTTTGTGAAGAAAGTAGGGGATTGTGAACATACAACGGCATAAACCAAGCAACTCATCCATATGGGAACAAGCTTAAGCACAGCTTTTGCTTCTTCAATTTCAGCCAAATCACATGAAATCGCTGCTCTATCAAGGAATCTGTCATAACACCAAAGAAGTAACCGTATAAAATATTAAAAACCACTGGTATATTTATCCCTAACAAGAACCATAATATATAAGAATAAACGTGGCCTCCAAGACTCTAAAGGGAAAAACAGAATATCTGTTAACTATGTTTACCTGAATTGTTTGGAACCTTGGTTAGCCAGGAGAAGAAGGGTTTCGTTCGGGTTAGCTATATCTAAATCTCTTTGTCCTCTGTTATTTATGGCTTCCACGATAACACGAATGATTTTAGCAAAATGTTTTTTCTTGCCTCCTCTTTCACTAGTAAAGTGGTAAGTCTTCGTTCCAAGGAGGAAGAGAAGAAGACCAAGTAGCATGGACGCACCTGGAATACCAAATCCTAGGGACCAACTTTGATTCTCTTGGATGTAGTTAGAGACCAAACGAGTGATTGTTATGCTAACACAGCTTCCAAACATCAACCAGTTGAAGTAAGAACTCTTGGCTTTAGACCCTTTTAGGTCATTTCCATCGAATTGATCAGCTCCAAATACCCTAATACAAGGGCTGTAACCGCCTTGCCCTACGGCTATAAGATACAGAGAGACGAAGAAGAGAGTCACTTGGACCTGATTCGAATCTGTGGAGTGAGGAGTCATGGCTGAAAAGGACAGCAACCCAAGTCCCTGTTTGTTTCATTTCATCAAAACATCTTTTTCTTAAAAAGAAATCATATTCTAGTACCAGTGATGGTTGAGAGAAGATTGTTACATACCAAGATATAGAGACAAGATGCGATTATGATAGTACGGAAACGGCCGAGAAACGTGTCAGCGACGAAGCCCCAGAGAAGTGGCAGGAACAACATCGTTCCACTCCAGGTGTTGATATTTGCCGCAGCTGCGGCCGTTGGCTCTCCCAATGGTCCTGTCATGTACGTTATGAGGTTGGACGATATCCCGAAAAGGGCGAATTGCTCCGCCATTTCAACAACTACAAACACACAAAGAAACCTCTCATGTGAATTGACGAACCTTTTTTGGTAAGAGTGAGGAACTTGATTGAGCTTACTTACAGATGATGAGCCTTGCCGATTTCCATCCTCCAGAGGACAATCTGACGGCTGGCTTTCCCGGAGGAAAAGTATTCTCGAGCTCATCTCCGGCGATCGCCATTGGCTTTTACTTTGCTGATTCTTGTGTTAGAAGAATAATATATGCTTCTTGTGTTGATTTTTGTACATAGGTGCCAAAACGTTGTATTGTCGCATATGTGCTTTGTTTAATTTATTTTTAATATTAGAAAGCTGCTGGAGTATCGATTTTATTCGATTTCATTTGCAAGTTCATGTACATTCACATAGTTTTAGAGTTTTAAATTGATTAGGAAAAGATATGATGATCCAAAAGTATCTTTCATATGCTGTACCAAAAAAAAAATGTATTAAAAAAATGAGACTTGTGTTCAAGATGTTCAAGTTTAAGAATGATATGTTAGTATTTCGACATTGAAAAATGTTCTAGTTCAAAATATAAAAAAAAATGTGTCAATTGAGCGTATGTACAACCACAATTATCAATAAAGTTATTTTTAAGAAATAATTAGGTTTTTGAAGATTTCAAAAGTATTATCATAAAATTTCACATATTATATTTGATCTAAATATAAATAGTCAAAAATATATCTATCATGTTGTGCTTCATTATAAACAGATTATAAAGTTACTTCAATACAGCGTCATCATTTCAGATTTTTGAATTAGTTAGAACTTTCACACTGAAATATTAATTATTGGGTATAGTATTATTAAAGAAATTTAACTTATAAATATATTTTTATTAAAAATTAATAAACAATACCAAAAACTATATAAATCACCAGAACTTTACAGCAAAATCCAAAACTAAACATTCAAAAAAAAAATCTAAAACAACTCAAAAACAATAAAGCAATAATTTAATTCATAAAATGCTAATGTGTAAATCTCGATTTGGCTGGTCTCGAATTCCATTTCAGTAAATGGAGAAAGCTCAATTCAGTGGGTAGAACACAAAAGACAACGCTTTAGAAGATGTTTGGTCTGTTGTA
>KE154860.1:135162-151229 GCA_000411075.1 Sisymbrium irio | reverse complement strand
TATATATGTATACATAATATTAGTAATTTATCTCTTTTGGATTGGTATAGAAGTCGTTCTCGTTGAATATGTCACACATTGGTATATATTTCCCTCCCAGTTATGCCGGTAAAGTTCTATAGTTTCCTGAATTAATTAGACATGTTACCTCAATTTTTGAACCATCAGACAGCTGAGACTGTAGATATAACTGATAGCACGTACTGTACAATAAAAGAAAAATTAACACTGCACATTGACAAGTCGGTAGTTCTTGAACACACGTTAAACCATTTTTTTAATTACTTAACATATTTCGGGTTTATGAAATGGTCGAAACTAATTCTCAAGAGAAGGTGGATAGTACCCTATTTTCGAATATTTAAATGGATAAAAAAATAATGAATCTATATCTAAAAAATCACATAATAAAGTGTAGTGAGATCTTTTCAGATCCAGGATACTTAGCAACTTAAGCTTACGTGTTACTAGACTACCATCATGTAGTTAACACTTTGATTTATTCCTCGTATCATTCGCAAATGTACAGTTTTAGGTGAATTTTTGAAATAACCAAAAAAACAAACAAAATAAGATTTTGAGAGAAAGGGTAGAGAGAGATAGGAAGAAAGAAGAGGGAGATTGGTAAGTTTTTAATTTAGGTTATTTCTAGATTATTTGGTGTAATTTCCCTACAGTTTTTGCAGATGGGTATTAGCATTTAATAACAACCGTACAAAACTATTATGTATAATTTCTTTCAAAATTAAAAAAAAAAATTTCTCCAGCTTTTACAGTTACAAAATAAAAAAAAAAAATTCTATTTAAAAGTAATAGAAATGAAATATATAAAATAAATTGAGTGGCCACAAAAATATGAAAATTAAAATTTTAAGATTGAAATATATGAAAATATATGAATAAATTCAACACTATATATATTATATACACATAGAAACAGCTGCCGCAGTTGAGATTAGAGATATTACTTGTTGCTATTTACTATAAATGAGTATTGTTCTCTTGTTTTTTGCTGAAAATTGAGTTGCTAAAATCAGTGGTAACGGAATAATGGCTGGTACAAGAAACTCTTATATCTGCAGCTTTCTTTTCTGATTGTGGACAAACTTTGTGTGGATGATGAAAATTAGTAATATAAATATCCACATAGAGGTTTAAGTCATTTCCCTGATCTTGACACAGATTTGAAATAATGTGCAGTTGTGGATGTATATTATGTGTTGGAGGCCTGGTTGCAAACGTACATAATCTGTGGATGAACATTCACATCAGTGGGACAAAAGTACGAACACAACTGATGCGTAGTTGTGGACGTACAAGATTGTGTGTTGGAAGGCGAGGTTAGCTGAACTTAGGAAATGGACGTACATATCTTGCACCACTGCATTAGTTTAAGATGATGTGATTTTCTGGTTTTTTTTATTAGCCAAATCACTGCATCTGGTTTTCTTTTACTAGCCAAATCACTTAACATCTGTTTTTTATTGGTGTGTGTTTGTGCAATAGCTTGAGGAGTTGAAGTTATTAACTTTTTTGTTGCATTTAATTAGAGGCCAAAGAACGAGATAATATTGACCCAGAGGCTGAGCCAGTTGTTGTGGATAGTCAACATAAAGATGGGTGGACGTAGGACTTGTGATGGCCTATGGCTGGATGTAAATAGAAGGACTTGTGATGGGAGATGAATGTACGATAGGCTTGTGTGATATGAGTATTTTCGAGTAATCTGTGGACGTACATATTGGTTACCAAACAGCAGTGGTAGGTAATATAGATGTATGATACGATCTACGGTGGTCAAAAGCGTTGTTGGTTGTACACGTGATAAACTTTGGTTCTAAACCTCTTTTCCTTTAAGTATACAGTGTCTTACTGAGTATGGTCTCGGGAAATTCCCCCAGATTCATAATGTGGATCCAGATCTTGGGTTTCCACTATCTGTCATCAAATTGGACAAATAGATTCATAGATCTATTGAGTTGGAAATGTTTGTAAGAAAAATCGTATAACTCTGTTGTTAGTAAGCAATATGAGAAGCCTTGTGAGGCCGGTTGTTAGTTTTCAGAGCACAGCCACTCACCGGCGCCGGTGATGACTACACACATTTTGCCGCCATGACCTGCAATGGATATTAGGTGGATGTAATTCAGTGAACACGAGAGAAATATGGAAGCAGAAAGCTGAAAACTTACAGCAATAGAAAGAGGAACAAGATGGTGACAATGTGGGAGAGGTCCATTTTTTACGTTGGACACTTGGTTCAAGTCTCGAAGTATTTGTCAACATTATACAGACATATATTAACCGTAAAAATGTGTTCATTTAGAGTGTATTTTGATATAACGGTTTGTATTGTATTGGATGGTTAGAAGTTCAATCAGTTTTATTTTGAATCATACAACAAGTAAAACACTTAGTTCAGTTACTTTTGACTAAAAAACTTGTCATTAGATTAGGTGCCAGTTAATAAAAGGATACCATCGGATTTTCCTCTTTCAATTATGGTGATGTGTCAAGCGAAAGTGCTCTTATTTTAGAAAGTGACTTATTCTGATATTCATAAGTCAAAAAGTGACTTATTCAGTAATATTCTCAAAAAAGAAAAAGAAATCCAACAAAGGTCAAACCGATTTCACAGGTTTTACTATCACTATAAAGAGATATTTAAACTTTGATGTATTTTTTGATAAAATATATCATATAGGAGTACTTTGTGCATGTGGTGTACTTAGCTTTTTATCTTCTTTTTTTCTTTTTTTTCCTTCTTCTTTTTCCTAACATTTTTATTATTCGTTTTCATTTTAAAAAAAGAAAATAACTTTTTTTCTTTATTTTGATATCTATATTCATATATCTTTATATATAAAATTAAAAAGTATATGGACAAAATATCATGGATCGATGGTGGATAGTCTTATACAAAAATTTATAGACAAAATATTATGGATTGCATATGCTGAATGAATACCTATTTTTCATATATTTTAATATTAAAAATTAACTTCTTTATTGTTCAAGTAAGTAAAAATAAATGGGTTTTGGTGTGCACGAAAATAGATGATCAAAGTCAACATATCGATCAGTGTTCACAAAACTCTGACCATGTGAATAATCTTTTGTGAATGTTTTATGTTTGTGTATTATCATGAAAAAAATTATATTAAAAAAATTTACATATTGATAAGTATATAATGTCGTAAACTTTTATTATCGAAAAAATTTGTTTGATCTTCTCTTTATTTTAACATAGATTTTTTACACATTCAAAAAAAAAGAGTTTATATTTACAAAGTTTTGTCTATATGTTATAAAAATATATTAAAATAGATATGGACATCATATGTAAATGAAAATGGACAGATATATCTACACTATCAGATTATTTGTAAGCGTTATTTTGTATAATAAAAAATGTATTTTAAATTGTTCACAAAATATATCAGAAATATATATGTCTATCTACCAAAAAAAAACATGTTTAATATTAACATGGATGAACAATAAGTACTCATTCATTATATGGTATCCATAAGTTTTTCATAAAACTATCCATCATATATTGTCCATAATATTTTATTCATACGTTTTTTATTTTTATAAATAAAAATATCAGAATATAGATATCAAGAAAAAAGAAAAAAAAAAAGAATTAGAGTTTATTATGCAAAAAAAAATCATATTTGGTTTAAATCAAAAATGAATAATAAAAATGTTAGGGAAAAAAGAAAGAAGTAAAAAAGATTACATATAATTATTTTTGGTAAGAAGTAAAAAAATGAAAATACCCTTCAATATTAAAGTACTCTAATATGTAAGTTTGTGGATCAAAGAACCCCATAGTATAAACAACTCGTAAAACTGTCTATAAATATCTTGTACTGTCATTTTGTAAAATAATCTAAAATTTGCAGTAACACACATATGATTTAAACGTTAATATTTTTTAAGAACTTTAGAACTGCGAGATCATCCGATCTACGAGCTCTTCCCCTTTCTTTTTTTCTATTTCGTAAAACCATTAGATCTTTTTGAACGACCCCTTGACTGGAACTGTAGTCGACCTACTCGCAGTCTCGACACCCCAATTCCCAGAACCACCCATTCGTACGATCCACACTTCAACAATTTGCCACTGAGATAGCTGATGAACACGCACACATTAACCAACAATTTAATCGTGTCTTATATTGTGGGGAGTTTCAGTCGTCCTTCTTTCTTTGATAGCAGAAGAAAAGTAGTAGTTCATGTATCAATTTAATTCGGATCCATTATTTGTCGTGAACATTAGAACAAAAAAATGTGGGACATGTTCTTCCAAGGTCATGTCATCTACTCACCTGACATAAAATTATGATTATGCATAATCGCAGTTCCGTGATGAAACAGAAAACATAAATATTCTTTGATGATAATTATTATTTTTTGTCAACCAATATACTTTGTCTTCGTATAGTAAAATCGTGATTTTCTTCGACAGAAAAATTATCGATTGTTGAAAGAAAAATTGAGATTCTACTTTCCATTGCATTATCATAATTATGCTACTCTGATGCGCAATATTGATTCTTTAACATGATTACAGTACGAAATAATGAGTTTGTGATTACAATTTAGGTTGTATGGAAATTTCGTCACAGTTCTTTTTTTGCACGTTGTGGAAACGTTTTGAAATCAGATTTTTTTTAAATATGCTAAATATGCAAGGGAACGCTGTAAAAGCACGTTTTCAAACAATCTCAATTTGTATGGGAGACGGAAGTCTCTGATTTTATTCTCGAAACATGACAGATTGTCATTTCTATCTAGACATGTAACAAGTAACTACTTAATAAATGTATGGGCATGATATTTAACTAACTTTTAAAAAAAAAAAAATTAAGTGGTTAGAGACACGAGGAAACATTATAAAAACGTGTTTATGCTAATTTAGATGTGCGACTTCGGTAACGAGGCAGAATTTCAATTCTACCTTGAAACGAGAAACGTAGTTACTAGTAAATAATCCGAAACGTAGTTTTTTTAGTTTCGGAAACGTAACGGAATGTCTTTTCCACCTGGAAGAGGTAAATAGTTCGGAAATGTAGTGGTATATGTGATATTTTCACAACTTCAAAAATCCCAATATAGATGACATAAGTTTTCTTTTTTCTTACCGAGTCACTACAACTTATATGGAGTTCACGAAAATAAAAATAAAGAAGATATTCAAAGACTTTTTCCGAGCGCTTAATATCCCTTCTATTTTTTCAATTACAAAGATAAAGAAATTTAATTTTTAAGTTACTTAGTACTGGATTTGTTTTGTTTCAAACAATCTTTTTAAAAAACTATGGATTTGATGTTGATGTTTCATTCTGTATTTTTCGTAATCCGTTTTAATATTTAGATTAGAGAAAAAAAAAGTTGCAAAATGACAAAATGTTTGATAATCCGTTTCGTCATTTAGTTTCTTTTAATTTATTATATATAATAAGCCTTTTAAATTTTGGATTTTGGCACATACTTTGAATTAGTCATTGCTAATACGACTCTTTACACGTAAATTACTTCTACTAATTGGATTTTAAATACTTAAAAATTACAAAATCATTAATTTTATCATTTAGTTGTGGCAAGTACTACTATATTATTGTAGCATTGCGCCACTGCCAACAAATCACATTACCCATAATGGCAAATAATGGTATCATATAACCTATTGAAGATTTGGAACCATAAGGACAAATTATTTTGAATTATAGGTCTTAAGATCTTCATAACTTTAATTTTAAACTCATATTTGTTGATTATATCTTTTTGTTTATCAACACATATAAATAATTTAAAACAGTTTAGAAGTCTAAATCAAAACTACAAATTTTACATATGTATAATATCATATGAGTTCATGCTAAATTATATGACTTAAATTTTGTAAAAGAACATTGTGAAAAATGGAGAAATAAATACTGTATACTCGTAAATTCATCAAATTTAAAAAAACTGACCAATTTGTTAGTGTACTACTTGTCATTCATTAACTCTGAGTAATCAATTTTCTGCTGCTGACAATATATCTCAGTATCTCACGTACGGTTATAAGTGTATATAAATATATTGAAATAATATAGAACGCCAAACATGAAAAAATTAAGTGTAAAGGAAAATGATAAGACTTATTTAAAAGGAAAATGATAAGATTTGAAAGAAAAAAAATCGTTTTCGACGAGAGAAATCACGATCAAAGAATAGGAAAACACCTATTGTATACACAAATATTCAACTTTTTCTAAGTATAGGAAAAAATATATTGTATGAACTTTATAATATTCAACTATATCGTAAATACAACGATATTGATAGCTATGTGAGGCTTAAATAGCGCATGTATATAAATCACCAGCTCACTTTGTGGAATCATTCATATAAGTCAGCAACTCACTTTGTGGAGTCAATCATATAAACAGTCGAAAAAGAAGATAACGCAATGGAGAGGCAAGTGACTGCTGGAGAGGTGCCGGTCAGCCCG
Organism: Sisymbrium irio; assembly: GCA_000411075.1. Lineage (NCBI taxonomy): Eukaryota > Viridiplantae > Streptophyta > Magnoliopsida > Brassicales > Brassicaceae > Sisymbrium > Sisymbrium irio. The sequence goes on along the minus strand of KE154860.1, from coordinate 144,721 downwards.
TTTTCACGGCTGTTCAGCTTGCCGGGTCTCGATTGCTTCAATATCGTAACCATCGGATTCAAAAATGAAGCCAATCCATCAGCCTTTCTTGAAGGCTTGAAGAATACTTTGATCAACCATCCACGCTTCTCTAGCATATTAGTAATTATACCACAAACACACGTTCATTTGAATATATAAATATTCTTGCAACAATTAATACTTTGCGCAACTTTAATTTAAACGATTTGTTCATGTAATACTTTGTAGGAGACAGGTCTTGGTGAACACAAAGCGAAATGGATTCCAACAAAAGTAAAAGTTGAAGATCATGTCGTTATTCCAGATATAGATCCCACCATTGAAAATCCTGATCAATTTCTAGAGGATTATACATCAAATATGGTTTTTTCTCCAATAGATATGTCTAAACCGTTATGGGAGATACATATATTAAAAATGAAAACATCAGATGCAGAATCTCTCGTCGTGGCGAGATTTCATCACTCTTTGGGTGATGGGATGTCTCTTATGTCTCTTTTAATGGCTTGTAGTCGAAAAACAAGTGACCCAGAGGCATTACCCACTTTTGGTGCTGCAAAGAATAGCAAAGTAACCAATGTTTGCTGGTCGTTGGTTGCTCGCTTGTGGTTCATAATGAGACTAATGTTCAACACTTTTGTTGAGGTTTTCAAGTTTTTGCTCATTTTATGTTCTGTCCGCGATGCTGCAACTCCTCTTATGGAAAAACCAAGTGCTACGCTTAGCCCTAACAAGTTTATTCATAGAGTCATTAGTTTGGACGATGTGAAAGTCGTGAAGAATGCATTAAATATGGTATAATGTTTGATTTCCTTCTTTTTTGGTCTTGCTTATTAGTTAATGAGCCAAACGTAAGTTTTTAACATTTTAAATACGTCTTGTCTTCTCTTATAATAGTCTGTGAATGATGTTTTTCTTGGAATGGTGCAAGCTGGTCTTTCAAGATATTTGAGTCAAAAATATGGTAAATCTTTTCAATTTTCTAATCTATAATTTTATTTTTTGTTAATGATATATAATTTATATTACTATCGTGAAATTACATTTTTAACGTTTCTTGCATTTGTTTTCTTGGTCTCTTGCAAACAGATGCTGAAACAAATCCAAAGTTAAAGAAAAATCTAGAAAATATATGCCTACGTGGTGTTGTATTTTTTAACTTAAGATCAAATAAAAAAATCGAGGTGAAAACAAATATGCTTTAAATCGTCTTATAATTTATTTCTATAAAATAAAAAATACTTCGCACCTCAACAACTTAATTAAATTTGCTTTGTCATATAGGATCTTTCCAAAATGATGGCTAAACATTCTACTTCAAGATGGGGAAACTCAATTGGTTTTGTTATGATTCCGCTATGGATGAGATCTGAAAATAATATATTTGAATACATCCGACGAGCGAAAACTATTATGGATCGGAAAAAACTTTCCCTCGAGCCTCTATTTTCCTATGTGTTACTCAAATTGACTGTGGAAGTTTTTGGATTCAAGGTGAGATAGTATATCAATTTTATTTCGATAATTTTCTACATATTACTTATGTGAATAATGAATACTAGTGTCCTTTTTTTTTTGCTAATGTTTTCATTTGGTCGTGTGGGGTGGAAAACAGGCACTACGAACTCTTGCAATGAGAATTTTCGGCCGCTCAACAATCTTTCTGTCAAATGTTGCTGGTCCATCCGAAGAAATAAGTCTTTTCGGCCATCACATATCTTATGTTGCCGCAAGCATATCTGGTGTTCCACAGGTATGTATGACCCAATTAATATCTTCCTAGATTTCTTTTGCATTAGATTATTCGCTTTTCCCATATATCCACATTTAAGTTAGATCTCTTGGCCTACAATATATTTAATCGGGGGAATCCGGTTAATCCCCCAACTGATTCGAGCTGATCTGAACTGAAATAGGAAAATATGGTTTTAGTCTTAGTATCCTATATAACCGGGAAAACTTTTAGGGAAGAAACCTAATATCGGGTTCAGGTCTGAGTAATACCCATATAACCTGATTAGTATATAGTCTATATACTGCCTCCGTATTCGTATAGTTATAGTTGTACCCTTTTTGTTGTTGTTAATTACCTGTCGTTTTCACATATCAATACAACTTTTGCATAAAACTTCTGAAATTAGTCTTCATTAATTTACAAATATTCACAAGTAGTTTTTTCAAAAATGATTGTAATTTGTTGTTTTTTAAAAGGTTAGTGTAGTCTTTTTACACTGTTTCTTAATCTAAGCAAAAAAATATAAAACAACAATTATACAAATACAGAGGGAATAATTACTTATGCTCTGAACACAGACAGACCAACCATGGATTTGCGGTTTTTTCTGTTAATATAGTTTCAGCATTAAATTTTAAAATATTTATTTGGCCTAATGGTAAAATTATGAATTTGTTTTATAAAATATTAAGAGTTCAAAAAATTAAATGAGAAAGTGGTCAAAATATCTTTTAGATTTGCGTCTACTTAAAACTCAATACCAGTTCTACATATGTTAAGTACAGTTACATATAATTATTTCGGTTTGATAATATTAAATTTTAATATAATAATAAAATTAATATTATTTTACTCATATTTTCTTCTATACAAATTAGAATGGTGTAAATTTTTCAATTTTTATTTTGAAAGTTAAGCTCACTACAAAAAATTTTATATTTAATTATTTACTTTCAGATTTCTATACAATTTTAATGTTTACAATGTCATCAAATTTTATTATTATTTTGATAAAAGTCTTATTTTATTATTTTTTAATATACTTAAATCTTTGATAAAAAAAATAACATACTTATAAATGAAAAAAAAGAATTGATCTTCATTGCTACTTCACTGATATTATTTTATTATAGACAACTAAATTCAAATTCAAATTTACATGATATATACTCAAATTTAGATTAAAAATTTGTAGTTAAAATTTATTCAACTTAATTTAACCCAAAAACTCAAAAACTATTTATTATCAGAAATTCGGATTAATCGAGAGCAAATATATATAAATGGCTCTGATAAATGAAGATTGACATTTTGAACGGAGAAATTAATATTTAGGATATGATTAATTAAAATGACAAACAGGTAAGCTATGATAAATTCATAATTAGGATGTTTAATTATGATTTTACTAAGTTCATTGATTTTGAACGAATGAAACATATCAGACCAAACTAACAATCTGTTGTTTGTTGGACAAGGCACTCATTATCCACATAACAAGCTATGTAAACAAAGCTATAATCAATCTTGGGGTTGATCTTGATGTGGTTCCGGACCCTCATCACCTTTGTGATCTCATAGTCGAAGCTCTTGACATGATGAAATCAGCTGCCGAAGAAAAAAGTTCTGTCGATTTGAGCGTTTAAAACGAAATGTTTGATGTAGAGATCGAAACTCATTGGAAACTTTTACCAGTTATTCCATTTCCTATGGTATTTATGTTATCTATGTATTACTATTTTAATAAATGTTCTTTTCAGTAACTATGTTTAAACGAAATATATGATGTAGATATCGAAAGGAATCTACTCATGCAAAAATCTTATAAGATTTCCATTTTCTATGAGGTGTGGGTTATCATGTGTAAAAATTTCTAATAAAATATTATTTTCGATAATTATACCTAACGATGTGTGTAGAGATCGAAAATATACTTCTGCAAAAGTATTACTCCCTCTGTTTATAATTATTTGTCGTTTTAGAGAAAAAATGTTGTTTAAAATTAGTTGTCGTTTTCAGTTTTTAATGCAAAATTTATTGATTTTTATTTGTTTATAATTATTTTTATTATACAGTTTGTTTTTCTATTAGTTGAAATAATGTTTAAGTAACTAATTAATGATGTTTTGTATTGAAAATCTAACAAAATTAATGATTTCTTAATCTATGTGCATAACGTTAAAACGACAATTAAATATAAACAAAGGTAGTATCTATGTATATCTCATTTACATAAATGTTATCTCATATCTTGTCATTTGTGTACGAGTAGGTGTAATTAATATCACTATTGTACGTAGTCATGTTTCAGCTTTCAGTACTGCTAGTTTTCTGTTTTTATAATCCCAAGCTCCAATATCTCTCCACTAATTTAATTAGGGGACTGATACAAAAATCAAAAGAAAAAAACCAAGCTGAAAAAGCAACTGAAACAAACAGCAACGAAAAAGCACAAAAGTGAAATACCGAAGAATTGTAGTTACTCCAACGGTAAAATTAAATGAAGATAGTCTTGTCAATTTGCTGTACCAACTAGCGGTTTCTCCCGGATTATTGGTTTTTGCAAGGTTATGGTATTATACAGAAATGTTATGGTATTTATTGCCACAAAAACCTAATTGTTACGTCAATTTCGAAACAGGTGGATCGTTTATGAACACACACTAAAGACACATTTCAATCATGTCTTATGCTATCACGGGGAGTATTAACTTCTCTCTTAAAGACATTTAAAAAACAAACAAAAAAATCAATAAGTATTGTTTTTGAATTGCTAGCTACCATCGCTTGGACCCGCCATACATATACAGTGTGGTAAAGAGGTTTAGGAATCACATTCATATCGGGATATATATTAATAGCTATGTGAGCTTAAGCATCTGTATATAAACTAAACCATTTGCACATGCACTCTGTCGACTATCTCATACTCCCATATAACCCGATTACCCGAAAAAAAAAATTGAGAGATGTCTATCGAAAAGGAAGCGACGGAAGGAGAGCAGCCAGTTAGTCCATTTGCCCAGCTGTTCAGCTTGCCGGGTCTCGACGTATTTAACATTGTAACCATTGGATGCAAAACTGAAGGCGATCCATCTACCATTGTTGAAGGATTAAAGAATACATTGATTAACCATCCACGCTTCTCTAGCATACTGGTCAGTAATTAAGATACACACGCATAGACATGTATGCATATTGCTTATATGTTGTTTTATACACTTCTAAATCAAATCAACTGATAGTTAGTAAATTGGTCTCTGTCTGTTATATCATTTGAGGGCTCCTGTTATTTGAGATGTTAGGATCCTAACATCATAGCATACATGTAGATGACGGGTCATGGTGAGCGCAAAGGAAAAGCTAAATGGATTCCAACGAAAGTAAAAGTGGAAGATCATGTAGTTGTTCCGGATATAGATCCATACATTGAGAATCCTGATGAATTTCTAGAGAATTATACATCAAACATGGCTCTTTCTCCAATGGATATGTCCAAACCTTTATGGGAATTTCATCTATTGAAACTTAAGACATCACATGCGGAATCTGTCGCTGTGGCTAGGTTCCATCATTCTTTAGGCGATGGGATGTCTCTTATGTCTCTTTTACTTGCTTGTACTCGAAAAACATGTGATCCGGAGGCATTTCCTACTTTTGTAGCTCCGAAAAAAAGCATAGCGAAGAGCGCTCGTTGGTCATTGGTTAATTGGTTGTTGTTCATAGTAAGACTAATGTTTCACACTTGTGTTGAAGTTATCAAGGCTATAGACTTTATATGTTTCACGAGGGACAGCGCAACTTATCTAACTGGTAAACCAGGAGATACATTTAGCGCCAATAAGTTTATTCATCAAATCATTTCCTTGGATGATGTCAAAAAAGTGAAGAACTCCATGAATATGGTATGTTTTGCTATTTTACTTTATTTTCGTTTGAACGATCGAATTTTTTATGTTATTCTTTTTTTTTATTAGACGATGAATGATGTTCTTTTTGGTATGGTACAAGCTGGTCTTTCACGATATTTGAGTCAAAGATACGGTAAATTATATTATTGTTTAATTTCATAAAATAAAATGTTCAAGTATTAATTCTTACATATTCTCAAATTGAACAGATCTTGAAACAAGAAAGCCTTTAGACAAAATATGTCTTCATGGTGTTGTTTTTTTCAACCTAAGGCCAAACAGAGATATCGAGGTGCTGAAGATATCATACCACTATCCATCTTTTCTCTCTATCTTATTTGAAATAGTAAGAGTCTAACATACATATCTGTTATACAGGATTTGGCTAATATGATGGCAAAAGGTTCTAAGTGCAGATGGGGAAACTCATTAGGTTATGTTTTAATTCCTTTGTGGATGAAGTCAGAGGTTGATATACTTGAATATGTTCGACAAGCCAAAACTACTATGGATCGTAAAAAACTTTCCCTCGAACCTCTATTTTCCTCCTGGTTGCTCAAATTGACCATGAAGATTTTTGGGTTTACAGTAAGATCTATATCAACGTTATCTTGATAGTTCAATATAAATATATAATCTATCTTATGAATCTAATCAACATATATTTGGATGTGTGGTGGTGGAAACAGGCACTGAAAAACCTTGTAAAAAGAATTTTTGGTAGCACAACAATTATATTCTCAAATGTGGTTGGTCCAGCCGAAGAAATTAGCTTTTTTGGCCATCAAATATCTTACATTGCTGCAAGTACCTTTGGTATCCCACAGGTACTATCTTTCCTTACACACACTCTCTTCTTCTTATATTCATCAAATATGGATAGTAACAAGAAGAATTGATATATCCATGTTAAAATATAACCCTTTTTAAAAAAAAAAAAAAAAAGAGATTTGTTTCATGTACTTATTGCATAACTGATATGATGTGCTATTAGCAAAGGGCATCTCAAAATCCAAATTTAAAAACTTTAATTTACAAGATAAATTACAGTGTATGTCACTACGAAATTCTTACTCTATCTTCTCTAGCTACAGATATATACATATATATATATATTCATTATAGTAAAATAAAAATCAATTCATCAATCTAAAATTATATATTCAATTTTTATCAACTATTCTCTTATTTTAGAAAATTATTTGAATTCAACAATTTATAAAAAAAAAATCGTTTCTAACAGAAATACAGGAATATAATCATTCAAATTATTTATTTATTGGTATTATTATTAGTTTCATATTTCATGATGTTGTACTCTTCTTATATAACTACAAATATATATAAGGATTCTAATAAAACTAAATTAATTTATTAAATCCAAACCACACAATATTTTTGAGGAAATTTGTATGAATATTACCTAAACTTTAATTAATTTGAAATCTAACCGCTATATTTAAAAATTTGAAAACTAACTTTCTTAACATCTAAAATTACAAAAAACTCATTAATACATTAATTACATATTTTATAAATATATATAGTAGTTTCGAATTTCCTTATTAATATTTATATATTTTAAAAAGTAATTACCATTTTCGGTGTGTAAGATAAATGAAAATAATAAAATAAAAAATCTTACGACTATTTTTCATTATTGGATATCATAACAAAATATTTAAATTGATAATAGTTAATCTAATATTTTTAAAATAATTTTTTTTTACAGATAACACTATAAGAACTAATAAATGTTAAATCAAAAAAAAAATTAAAAAATTTTGTGAGTTCTTTTTTCTTATATAATGACACAAATTTTTGGAGTTTATGGAGAATAGATGATGCATCAAAATTTATAGAATTTTGTGATGAATTAGAGTAAAATAACAAAAATAAAGGAACATAATTTTAAAATAAATAATAAAAATATAAATACATATGTGTATATCTAAATTTGTTCATAATTAAAGATAGTAAACAATATAATTATTAGATGTTATATATATCTATAAAAATATTTTACGAATTTTTAAATATATATATATATATAAATATAGATACTTTAAAATATTTTTCTTTTAAATAAATTAATTCAAAAAGTAAAGAAAATTGTATCTCAAAATTAATGATGGATGTTTATGTCTTTTTACTTAAGAAAAAGTTAGTTTTCAAACTTTTAATTAGAAATATTAGTTTTCAAATTATAAAATTTTTTTTAGAATATTAATCTAACTCTCTTTTTTAATTAGGTATCATATATCTTCTTATTTTATTAAAAATAATAATTTGAGGTTAATCATATTGTTTATTCACCACAAAATTAAAAATAATCATATATTCAAATATATTTATTTACTTATAAATAATGGAATATAAGTCGCCTTGGGCATAAAAACCGGAACCGAATATCCGAACGGAACCGACCCGAAATAACCAGTTCGGTTCGGCTCCGGATCTTGCCAAAATACCCATTGAATCTTAATTTTAAGATCCATGGATATCGGTTCGGATCCGGTTCTTATCTGAAAACCGAATACCCGAACCGAATACCCGAAAATATAAATACATGTATAAATATGTTTCATAATTTATCTGTTAATAGTTTATAATTCAAGTATTTTTTAAAAAGTTAAATAAAAATTCACGATTTCAGATATAAATATTCAAATTTGTTTAAAAACAGCCAAAAATTTCGTGTATTATTTAACATTTCGGATAAAAATTTACTATTTCGAGTACTAAATATCCGGAACCGTTTAAAAACCAAAAAATTCGGATATTTAATGGTTCTTCAACCACTGTACCCGAACCAAACCGGAACCGATAAGAACCGAACGAAAAATTTGTAATTACCCACTGGATCTAAAATTTTAGAACCGAAATACCCAGAATCGAAAAGTTTTTATCCGGAACCGAACCGAATACCCTAATGCTCAAGCCGAAATATAACGGATGGTAAAGAAAAATGCAACATGCAACTAACTCTGCTTTTCTTATTTACAAGGCACTCATTATCGGTATTCAAAGCTACGTGGACAAACTTATAATCAACCTTGCAGTTGATCTCGACGTGATTCCAGACCCTCATCATCTTTGTGATCTCATCATCGAAGCTCTCAGCATGATGAATTCTGCTGCTTCAAAAAAGAATATTCAAGCTTCAAAGGTTTAAACGAATTATTTGGCGTGGACAAGGGTTCGTTACATGTATGATCAATTGTTCTACTGAGCATGTAACTATTTTCAAAGATTATGTCTACTTTCAACTCAGCCTAAAGATATCATCCTTTGTGTCAATGAACTATTGTGTGTGGCAGTGTGGAATAAAAAATCTATAACATTAAAACAAAAAACATATATGAAATTCTTTTACTCTCATGCATAAAAAATATCATTGAAATTTTACGAAAATATTGATATTTTATTACAAATAATCTAAACTAAACATATATATTGGATATAAATTTTATACACTCAATATTATATAATTATATATAAATTAATTACCGCAAATAAAAATATATTAATTAAATATGTATTTAAGCAATTTAAAATAATAATTTAACTTTTCTAATTCACTAAAATAATAGTAATAAAATATATAAAAAATAAAATAAATTAAATTAATTATTTATTTATTTATTTTTATAAATTATTAAATTAAATTTTAGTAAATACACACATAATATATTATAAAACTATATTTGGTAAATATATAAAAATCTACATATATTCTTTAATTTTATATATATATATATATTATTCACACAATAATTGTGTAAAATATACTGATGTTTTTATAATTACAAATTTTTATAATTTTTAACTAAAATGTAAACTATTTAAAAAATCTAGAAAATAGGCTAAAAAGAATATTAATTCATTTTAA
>KE154860.1:111319-135030 GCA_000411075.1 Sisymbrium irio | reverse complement strand
ATACATTATCATATTTAAAATTTTCTAAATATATAAAAATATAAATTTAATTATAAAAATATTAAAAATGAAAATGAAAATGAAAATTAATAAAATAACTAAATAATTTTATCATATATTTGAAAGTAAAACTATCAATACATTTTAAATTATAACTTCTAAAAATATATATTTTAAATAAATAAAAAATTAAAAGTTAATTAACAAATATCACCATTTCTGTTAAAAATATTAAATGTATTTGTACAAAAATAAAATTGTTAATATTTTATAATTTTAAAAATTAAAAAAATATATATTTTTAAAAATTATCTTAAATATGGAATATAATCTATCTTATTATTAACAAAATATAAAGATAATTTTGAAATTTCAAATTATTAATAAAAATATATATTAACCTTCTAATTGTAGAATTTTTGAAAAAGTCATAATAAAATATCTTTATTAGACATATTAATTAATATATAGACCAGTACTATCAAAATTCAACCACGTATTATTTTAACTTACTGTATTTTAACTTTTTAGAAAATGCTGATAACAAAAACTAAACGTAGGGCATTTGTGTGTGGTCAGAAATTAAATCTCAACCAACCTTAGAGTACGGACGTCTCTACATTTATGATCCATACATAAATGTCTGTACGAATGTGTGCTGTCTCATATCCAATCAATTTCGTAAGGTCTCAAAGACTCAAACGTTGATGAATGCTGAATTGAGAAATTAAAATTTGAGGACCCACTTCATAATTTTCTGCAAGCCAAGCAGATCCTGTCGATTTAGAATGGCTTACTCAAATTGACAATCACTTCATAAAACTGATAATCATTTCATGGAGAAACTTACAGCAAAAGAAAAAAGGATTCACTTCCCCCGTGAGCTATCGGTTGGTATTTTTTTCCTTCTTTACGTTCTTTGTTTAGTTTTAATGCTACCCTACTATGCAATTTTGTATACATAAAAAACAAAAAACCAACTGTCTAATCCAAAAGTCAAGGCACGACCTAATTACAAGATATCTACATTGCACATTCAGCAACAGAACATAAAACCCTGATACCATGAGAAGTACATGAGATTAAAGAAACAACAAGAACAACAAACAAGTAAGGTTTGTGACCAAAAGAGATACACGTGAGACAAACGAAGGCATGGATCAACAAGCAGCGCCTAGTCTTTGGCCGAGATAAACAAAGTGCCAGGTTAGAGACATAAGCGTCAATATATTTAACCAAGAGGAGTATGTGTTGAGCTTGCTCAGCCTCTCGCTAAGCTTTTCCAGTTTCCGCCTCACCTCTTGCTCACTCGTCCTCTCTCCTCCTCTTCCTTCTTCCTTTTCTGCTTTCATGCGCTCAAACATGGCCTGTCCAGAACAATATATAACCTAACATTAATATCGCCCAATATCTACCGATAAGATGTATCACTGCAAATTCATTCTACAAGATATATATCAGGCGAAGATTAATTATATATCATCGAAATTGGAATTCGTGTAATGGCCAAGAGAAGATGGGTCTAGCGTAAAACTGTTCATGACCAAAACAACGTATCGATCACTTGACTATTTTACTTTTTTTTTTTTTTTTTGCCAAACTGTAAATATCATTAACAGTTAACTGGATCACTTGACTATTTGACTATTTTACTTGATCTTCGAAACTCTTAACTGGATTATAACCAAAGATAAAGACTGTCTAGGTAACTGTAAATATACCTTGGTAGCACGTGGCTCTACAAATGACTTATTCGCCTCGATCATAAAGAAAGAGAACAAAAGGTTCACGCCTTGCCACATCTCCGTGGCGTCAGTGAGTATTTTACGCCGTCTGCTAAGCACGTGACCAAGCAAACCCACCAATATTCCGACAGAAGTCGCTTTGAAGTAAACAGGATACAGCTTGCTCTGCACCACCCCAAACTGTTGCCTCCCCAACACTGAGGCCAACACGTAGCTCGATACAAACGTAACCCACACGCAAGTCCCGAACGCAGCCGCAATCGCAGTCAGCCCCACCACGCTCGCTACCTTCGTGGGACTCAGCGCCTTGGCCGTCGCTGACCCGACTTCACGCGCTGCCGTCTTAACTCTCTCCCACGCGTTCTGGGACTTGTGAGCCGCCTTCTCCTTCAATTCGTGGGCCTTTCCTCTCACTTTATCTTTTGCCTTCTCCTTCGACTCATGGGCTTTATGGGCTACGCTCTCTTTCATATCGTGGGCTGTTTGGGTTACTTTTTCTTTAGCATATTGGGCTTTATGGCCCACACTCTCCTTCACATCGTGCGCCTTTTCTGCCACCTTCCCCTTAGCATACTCAGCTTTATCAGCAACCGTTTCTTCCATGTCCCGTGCACCACGTGAAACAGTCTCCTTCACGTCATAAGCCTTACCCGCTGCAGCGTCTCCGGCATCGGATATCTTCTCTCCGACATCATCGACTGTATCAGCGGTTCGATCTTTAGCCCTACCAACGACAGTCGCGATCTTCTGCCTGCACTTACCGAATGCGTCACAGATGACCTCCCCCGCCGTCGCGTGAGGATGACGCATCTCTTCTGTCACAACCGGCTGTGAGATCCCTTGACCGACGTTTGGGAAATACGACGCCGTTTCTTTTGCTTTATCTTTCGCATTTCCGAACAAAGAAGTTTCCTTATCTTCCTCTTGTTTGTGCTCTCCTTGATCTGCTGATGGCGGCGAGATCGAGACTCTGGTGTTGGTTTTCCCATCGCGATCGTACTCAACCACTACAACGCGGTGGCCCTCTTTGAGGATGACGTCTCCTTCCGACGCATCCATGGGGTGAGTGGTCATGGCAGGGCTTGGAGACCATACTTCTGCCGCAAGTAAAGTGCTCAAGACAAGAGACAAAGCCAATAGATTCATCATTTTGTACTTATCGGTTGTTTACTCCTCTCTGCATCATCAAATCTTAACTACTTAGTTACCAATAAACACTTGGGCGGATGTGAAACCACAGCAAACATTTTCTTTCTTCTTTTAGCCTCTGAATGACACGTAGCGCCACGTCTTTGCACGTGTCGCGTTGTTAAGAAAAGTGAACTCCTCGACAGCTTGCGGTTTTGCACATCACCCTAAACGGTTATTTTAGAAGGAACCACTCGGTTATATGGGCCTTTTTGGTACGTCTATATTGAGGCCTAGTTTACGATCATGGATTACATAAATCTTGCTTGGAAAAAACAAGTCAAAGTACTGTGGAAGATTCTTGTATCGAAATTGTCAAATTCAGAAAGAAAACAGAGGATTCGGTAAAATTTAATAATGCATGTAATGCAGCAAGTCAATGCAAAACTAGTCAAAAACTATTGGTTCTTGTACAATCTGACAGAAATAGATTCATTGACGCAGCAAAACTCTAGATGCGATGCTAATCAACAAAACAAGAATTGTGAGAGAGCTTATGAACACTCCACACACAAGTGCTTTATCAATGAAACCCCAGTGTGATACTACGAGTTCTTGCTTCTCTTCCTCTTCTTTCTTTGATTTTACTTGTTCGTTGTTATCTCTCCTCAGAAACCATCCAAGAACGCCTCTCGTGTTTTGATCCTCTCTTGTGATATTTCCAGAATTGTTGCAGGACTCTCCTGATTTCCCTTCTCCACAACTCTCAGCAGAGCAAGTGCACGTCTCACAAGTAGTAACATCAGACGAACAAGGCGGCTTTTTCTCCTCCCGAGCTTGTGTTTCTACATTTGCAGAGCTTAGTGTCTCAATCACCTCCCCGAACACTGACCATCTCCCTACAGATGTTATCCTCGCTATAGCTGAAGTCCCAAGCATAGTTTCTGGTCCATTAACTAAGACCTGTATATAACCTTTGGTATGCCCAACCTACAGATTCCCAATGTCAATACAAAGGAATATTCAAATAAAATAAATAAACTAGAGTTGCTTTCGATTATACTGATATGAAGTTTGGGAAGAAACGTAAGAATGTATATGGCTCAGGAGGGGGAATTACCAAATGGACTCCATCGGTAGCTATTTCGGTTATCCATATTCTCTCTTCTCTGCCCTCCATTCCGGCGTAAGGTGCAAAAGCCTCAAAGACACAAGTCAACTCACGGCTTCGTTGCTTCACCACCTTACTTTGTACCTTCTTCATCTTTGCTGCTGGGGTCCCTATATCATAGATTCCACATCCGAAATAATGTTTACAATTGATCAAACACTTACACATAAATAACCAAGTCCTTGAGCTTACCTGGTCTGGGGTAAAACTGAGAAATATGAACTTGCGAAAACTTGTAGTCCTTGATAAGCCCAACTGTTTGAGAAAAATCCTCATCGGTTTCACCTGAAAATGGAAAAGGTGAAAATGTATCTTAAAAAACACAGGCGAACTACATGAACAATCACCATGCTTCAACTATCAACACCCAATAAATACATGCGATCAATGTGTTTTTCGTATGGCGGTGTGATGTTTTATTATGTCTCAGCACTTAACAATAAACAAAATTCAATAAAGAGGAAAAATGATATTAGCAAATTACAGACTTTAAGGTTTATCTAGCACTAACCAGGAAATCCGCATATTATGTCAGTAGCAATTTGCATCCCTGGCACAAGTTCTGTTAAGGTGTCAACCACGGTCCTGAACTCACCCGATGTGTATTCCCTGTTCATGGCCTGCAACGAAAAATCGTCAGGTAAGACTAGAACAAAATTTTGGCAGTCCTGCACAATTCTGAACTCACCGTCAACACAGCATCACTACCAGATTGCACAGGGACGTGAAGAAAGGTGTAGACACATGGGTGACGTAAAACAGCTGCTATTTCTTTCAAATGCTCGAGGATAAAGGGAGGATTAGTCATCCCAATCCTAAGCATTGTGCTTTGATCAGAAGGAAGCTCCTTAACAATGGCATTTAGCAGTATTGGAAGATTAACTCCTATGTCCCGACCTGCAATATTTGGGAGGCATTAGCTCCCGATAAAAAGGGAAGATAAATTATGCCTTAGCAACTTAAAATAAGTTAGTCCCCATGAAAAATAGATTAAATTTTTTTAAAACTACCATATGCTCCAGTGTCCTCGCTGCTCAACCAAATTTCCTTGACTCCTTGAGATATTACAGCTCTTACCCGCTCGACCTTCAATGTAGGAATCTCAGAAAGGGGAACAAACTGGATGAAAATAAGAACTCTTTTCTGGGAAGATGAATATGCTTACAAGACTATCGACAGTGTAGCTTCCTAAGTGACCACGGGCGTGCTTGGTCTTGCAGTAAGTACAGGCACCCAAACAGCCAACATTAATGGGGAGGATTTCGATAAAATTGTTCTTCCGCACCTGCGATGGAAAATGACTTCTTAAGCCAAACTAAAAGAACCCCACTGAACTCGAACAAGTAACTGTGTAAACCATGAAAGACCAAGCACTAATTTCGGAACAAAGAAATGCACTGAAATCAGATTTTTTAGCTTCTAGTATTTCACTACGGTGGATAGCTTTAGTCAACATTAAACTTGAAAGAAAACAGAAATTTTAAACTTTAGACACACCTTTGGAAGATCAAGCGCAGGCAAAGTCTTCCGATTCAGCAGACGCACTTCATGTCCCTTAAGAGTTTCTTCAACAATCTCAACAACACGATCAATCTGTTGGACTCCAACTACACTAACACCTTCTAGCTCTTTAAGGTCACGACTTCCCTGAGGAACACATCCGGCTATCACAAGAGGCTTTTTCCCACTTCTACCCCTAGATATCAGAGTAGACATCGCAGACTGACTCGGTGACTTCACAGTACAGCTGCAACAATCACGCACTATCAGATACATTGCAACACACAAAAACCAACATTCTTGAATATCACAAGAAAATTTTCACATCAAGAAAACGATAACTGAAGCTTACGTGTTAATGAGCCACAGATCAGCATCCTCTGGGACTTCTGTCAAGCCATAGCCAAATGCAGTAAGCTGACCAGCCATATACTCACTATCACTCTGAACAATAACCAAAACAACCACGAGATCAGTCACACCTTAAGCTAAAGATATCACTAGCCTAAGCAACATGGAAGTGTATTCTGATGAAGCAATCAAGGAATTGATCTATCAAGATTTCTAATAACTGACTTGCCTGGTTATGTGAACATCCAAACGTCTTGATGTAAATCGTCTGCGAGAAAATCAGAAAAACTACATGTAAGTGCATCCCAGAGACGTCGAGGGAGATTGAAGTCGAAGGAAATGATGAAATGAAATCGAGAAATGACCTGAGTTCCGGGGATCTTCAAAGATGGTGGAGCAAGAGAATCAGTAACTTCGTCTTGTTTCGAGATACTACGTTTGCTCTTACTCCTCTTCGGATTAATCCCGACGGCATTTAGTGGTAATCGGAAACCAGGCGGTGCACCACCAGCTCCTCCGGCTAACAAATCCTCGATATCCTCCATTCTGTCTACTCTACCTCCGGCGGCGGCGTGTTAACGATGAGAAGAAGCGACAATGGAGGAGTGTGAGGTTTCTTTCTGCAGTGAGGTTTGCACGGTTGGATGTCATGGGCCCGGGTCGGGTTCAAATTCATTTAGAACTATAGCCCATTTGGTACTCTGATGGGCTAATATCTGATTCAGTTTCAGTTCACTTGGGCGCTCAATCACTTGTTATGGTAAGTTTAATTTTATATTTGTTGGTCAAAACTGGAAGAAATTTTCTTTGGAAATCTTTTTTTTTTATGAGAAATTTACCTATTAGCGTTACAAACGATGTGGTAACTGGGATTATATCATTTCAATGGCTGGCTCCAGTCTGACTATTTAAAAATCAGATATATCATTAAGCTTTAGTGTTTTGATTAATATGACAATTACCCATAATATATTCATATGGTTGATTATAATTTATGAACACCTTGAAGGTATAAGTATAAACATTTCAATTCTACTAAAAATGTATATAGTTAGAGAATAGCTTAATCAAATGATTGTCTTATTTCTGATGGAATAACGTTCACAAAATAAGCTGACTAACTATTGTTCAGAAAAATACAGAAAATCCAATTGGTCAAAAAAAAAAATACAGAAAATCCATTCCGGTTTCAACTATTGGCTGGCAAGCATCTTTTCCATTTTCCGGAAGGAAAAGAAAACAAAGTAAATTTTTCTTTTAAAAATCTCTATAAATAATTATAAGTTTACTTTAATTGGACACATATATCTTTGGAAAATGAAGGAAAAGTAAGGACGTTTTCAAAATGTAGACGAACACGATTGTAACGTTTCGTACTCTATGTGGACTCAAGAGGTTTTTTATATTTATTATTTAATTACGTGGCTTCTGAATTACTGCTTATATTTTTCTATTTGTTATGTCAACGAAATTAAAGGATGAAAATGCACTGGCTGAGATAAAAACAAAAAAAAAACTATATGGCATATTTTGCTGAAAATTACTGATTATTTTTTTTGGAAAGACAATTGATTTTTGTTTTTGGAACACCAAAAATCAGAAGATATCTCATGTCTAGTTTCGTACATTTACATATACATGAATACTCAGAAGTATAAGTACATCAAACTGTAAATGTATAATCTTATCACTTTAATTTAACAAAATTAAATCTCAGACAAACATTAAACAAAGGAAAACAGGACATTAAGTTTCCGACATGTCTGACCCCTCAAATCTCCCCTCTCAATCTGAACCAGGACGATCGGTGGTAGGTCCCAAACTTCGCTATGTGATGCAAAAAGTATAACAGTTGATTGATCCTTCCATTTTTTATATATTATATATCGTTGTTTGTTGATTTGTGAAGAAATTGTGGGTTTCCATGAAATAATATGATTTGCGATTGGTTGTACTATATATTGTAGGCTATAGATCCGCAATTTGATGTTATATATCTTCCATATGTTAATCAAAGATTGAATCAAAATTATCATTTGATTTCTAAATCATAAGTGATATTCTATATCATTTGATTCCTTAAAAATGGATGTTATTATTATTCGGGACTATAAACAGTGAGAAACATGAAAAATCTAATCATTTTATATTTGTGTTGTTGAATTTAGTTTTTGTTTGGTCTAACTAGCAGCAAGGGTGATTAATTAAAGATTAAAATGATTGAATAGAGAGAATATCTAGTGTTTTAATATATTTTGTCGAAATTTGAATTAAATGTTTACATGTAAAATTTGAATTTTTTCGTGGGAAAAATGTTTAGTTTATCATTTAAAATTATAATTGTATAACTAAATATATTATTTATGTTTTCAAAAACATATAAGGTATAAAATTTAATTAGGATAACGATAAAAATATAAGTAAATTATTGCTAAACAACTGATCATTTTATAAAAACATAATATATTTTTTGGAAATATGATTTTATTCTAAAAAATAGTGGTTAATCACATATTCAAATGTCTAAATGAATATAGTACTAAAAATTATTGCTATTGATTTTTTGTTAAGTTATATTCAATTTAAATTGATTATATTTTTATCTTTCACATCAAATTTTCAATTGAATAAAAATGTTAAAACTAACGTTATGTTTTGATGTGGTTTTGTCTGGGATTGATAACATTATGTTATAATATTATGAGAAGAAATTTGGGTGGTTTATATCTATAGCATAAGGTGACTGAGAAATTATATATTAATGAAGAAGATTAGAGAGAGAGAGAGGAAGAGGAATTGTATAATTAAGAGAGAAAACTAGTTTTTAAGTTATCTATATTCATAAAATTGCAAATTGTCAAGAAATTTCGTAACCCATACATATAGGAGATTAAATATTATTCTCAGGTTTTGTTTTTGTTTTAGTGTTTGTCTTCTAGGGTAGTAATTTTATACTCGTTTTAGATCATTGGCCTACCCAACTACACTTGGTCTCAGATATACTCCTTCGTTTGTTACAACCACGTGGTATCAGATGTTGTTAATGAGAAAAGTAAACCAAAATCATGCATTTATGCAACAGTTAGCAGATTCGTTAACATACCACGTATGTCGATTTATGATTCTGAATTAAAGTAATCTAGCTATCTGTGTTTCTGATTAGTAATCTAACGAAACTTGACATGGTTCAATCTTATTTTATCTTTTTAATGAACAAGTACAGGTTCTTGCTCTTCCTTCTCGTTCCCAATTTCCGATGGTACTGCGCCGACGTAATAGAGTAAGTATTTAAGTATAGGACACTCGTGCAATTTCGTTTTTCATAAGCTTGACGAGTTTATATCAGTTAAATATTTAAATCTATATAAATGTTATAGGAACACTCCTAGATAATTCAAATTATTTTACTAAATTGTATCAGAGGGAATACATGCATAGATGGATACAAGTTTTTCTATCTTCAAAAATCCATACATTATAGCTTCATCTTCTTCTTTTGTCAACTATTTACTATAGTAACTATACTATAGTTTCAATTTTCGGATTCAGTCATTTTCTAACATTTTTATGCATGAATTTAATTTTAAATACTAAGAATTGTTGATTAAATTAGCTCAATGTTCAAAGTTTGTAAACTTTAATACAACGACGAAGCAAAACTACCTTTTAATTAAAAAAAAAACTATTTTCTTCGTAATGTTTTTCATAGGAAAATCCGAAAATGTTATGCTAACACACAAATATGTAAATATAAGCGTAGTTTACTTATTGTGGTGGTCACAAGTGTATATTAAACTGTGATTTTGAACATGTATATATGTTATTGAATAATTATGTACATTACGTGAGTACCTTTATGCATAAGTATATAGTTTTATTTGTAATTGACACTGCACTTTGGAAATTTTAAATTTTAATTACATATATACAATTTACTAATAGTGATATTTGTATATGTTGTAGATACAGATTCGTGGATTCCCTGGTACTGTTCAAGCAAATGGATCAGAAGTTATTAATATTTCGGACGATGAGTCAGTGGATGTTAATCCTATCTCTATATTGTCAGAAAATAATTGTGCTCGTGGTGGTGATCGTAGTCGTAATCATGGCCGTGTTCGTAATCGTCGTGGTGGTGGCTGTGACCGTGATAATCATTATGGTGATCCAAATAGAAATAATAATGCTAGTCGGAGCTTAACACAACGTTATTCTATGTTGGGAGGCCAGGTGCATATTTTAGTTTGAATATCTCTAAATTTGATAATGATAATTTATTGCTATAGATAGATTTATATAACTAAATTACCAAAATAGATTTTTAGTTTTATAGTATTGCTATGAACCATAGGAGTATAGCGAACAGTGAAACTAAAACCATCTACGATGGAATAACATAAGTTGATATATTATACATAGAAATTCTTGAATAAGTATTTAATTGATTTGAATAAGAAATTCTTGATTTTAATAAGTATTTAATTGATTTGATATTTTAAAACGATATAATTTTATTGAACATCTATTGGGAGTAATAGGACACAGAAACAATATTAGGTAGTCATATGTTTCTGTGTTCGATTTGTTCAACAAGCGCTGAAAATTATCATGTTCCCGACCCTTGACATCTAAAAGTGGGCTATATTTGGTACTTATTTGTTACAGTTTGATTTTTCTTGGGTCTCGTATTGATAAATGCATGTCTACAAATTACAATAACGAATTTTCACACTAGTACACCATATGCACATGTTCACTTGCATGTCTGAGTTTACATGGGCTACTTCTACAGGAAAATCCGGCCATCCAAATTCAGCCAGCTTCGACAAACAACATGGTGAGTTACAAATTCAAATCGCTTATTTAACGATGAATGCACAAAGTACATGAGCACGTATTTGTAAACTATAATCTATGTGATTCTATATATATCTTCTTGATAAATAACAAATCACGCATGAAAATCTGTAGTCTGTCTCAATTAAACCATAGTTTCTTTTCTTTACAGGTCAATATCGAAGTTATTAACATAGAGAGTGATTCTGAAATTGATGAACCTGGTGAGAACAATCAATTTGATGTATATTGTTGTTGCGACTACTCAATAGAAATACTTTATATTATTTTTTTCCCTTATCGGACTCATGATTGGCAAAGTTTCAGTTCCTGTTGCCGAAGCAGAAGAAGAAGATATTTTTGCAGACTTGGAGTTGGAAGATCTACCTAGCTGGAAAAGATTTAAACAGGTTTGCGCTAGTAAATTATATATATCAATATTTTGTGTGACAGAGGAAACTTAAGAATAATGTTACATTATTATTATTCTTCTCGCCTTTATAGGCATATGGTGAATGGCGTCGATGGTGATCTGAATCAAGTTGGTGAAATATGCTGGTATGATCGGAATCGTCGCCTATCTTCTTGGGTATTATCTGAATGGATATTTGTATATCAACAGTCGAATGTCCTTAGTTGACAGCTGCCTTTAAAGGTTACAATCTATATTACTGCATTGAGACAAATGTTTTTCGTTACTTGTTACCTATAACTAAGACTTTTTTAATAATTTCATAAATGTGGACAAAAAATTATCTCATTGTTGGTACTATTTCCCTTCCGCGTATGAGCTTATAAAATCTCTAAAACATATTGTATGGTAAATTGGCTAATCAAATCTTCCTCTTATAGTTTTTTTCCCGACAAAAAACATTTCATTAATGTAAGAAGGATGTTTATAATCCTGAGACAAGGTACTGTTGAAACATCAAGGCAGATGAGAACATAGAATTAGATGTCCCAACTTTGTAAGTAAGTGGGCCGGTTTATTGTAAAGCATACGAATAAAAGAGAAATAATGAGGATGATATTTGGAGGACCATTAAGAACAGAAGAAAACCGAACAGTGTTTGCCGCGTTCTTACAGTAAACGACAGTGTTTTGCCTCTTTCTCTCTCTTTTCTATTCCTAAACTGTCTTAAGATTTTCAATGGCAATAGTTAACGAATACTTTTGTACACACCCCAAGACCCAAGGAATACAAATATTATTAAATAATGACCGACGTCAGACTTTGAATCGGATATCCAAGTGACCATACCGTCGGGTACAAAGATTACGTTTCTGCGTAAAAATCCATCACACATTCCCAAAAAGAAAAGAAACTCAAATGTTTGGTTGGTGAAGAACAATGATACGTAACTTCCGGTTTAAAGCTCCGACGAATCATCCTGGTTCCGTTATCAAAACCGACCACAGCCACCGGTTAATCAGGTTTCCAACGAGATGCTCGTCACCAGATCTCAGCCATTACACGGTTCTTGGTTTGACTCCTTTTGCCTCTCAAGCCGAAGTCAAGCGGGCATTCAAACGTCTCGCTCTTAAGGTAATAATGTCTATTTTTCTTGGTTTCTTTTTTCTTTTCTATGGGACAAAGTTCCAAACTTTATTTTGTCGAATCAAATCAAGAAATAAATGAGTGATTGCAGTACCATCCAGATGTGCACAAGGGACAGGAGAAGGATTTCAAGGAGATCAAATCAGCTTACGAGGTTAGTTTTTTTCTTTTTCTCTTTCTCATTTCTTGATTTTCTTTTTTTAATTATTGGATTAACAAATACCAAAAAAGAAACCCTTGCTTTGACTTGTTTCTGTGTATGTGATTTACTTCTTTTTTGGTACTTGTTTTCTTTTCATATTATAACTTCATTATGTTATGCCAAGGGTTTAGGCTCTCAATTGATCCTTAGTATCCTCAATATAACAACCAACACTCACAATAGATACTCAAAACTCAAAAGGTCTTTTATATATCCATCACATTTTCAGTGTTTGATGCAAAAGTTTGAGAATCAAGAAGATGAAGAAGAAGAGATTACAGAGATGGATGAAACCGATGAGTGGGAGGAGTGGATGGGGTTTGAAGGCGGGATACCATCAAGCGTTTACACTTCTTTTTAGAGAAAATATCAAATTGTTTTTTTACAGCGACGAGACGTAGAGTCAGAGAAACGGAGAGTACAATTTTTGGGAGCAAGGCAACAATTGCATTTTGGAGGAAGCTTGTCCTCGCGGGAGGAAGGACATGTCATGTACACACGATCGCTGTCTTTGTAGTAGATTTACGTTCTTCTCCTGATGAATTTTTTTGAAAGCAATAAAACATTATGGATCAAATTCTAAATTGTTTAGTTCATAACTTTGTTGACCGTTGCAATTTGTATGAAAGCAATTAAACATTATGGATAAATGTTTGCGGCAATAAAAGAATTATTATAACACTATCACAGTATTAAATCGCTTTTTTGTTATCATCGGGCTGCTAGTGAGAAACTTTTTTTTTTTAAAGTGTAACTGGTCGTAAGAAAACATCTTTCGGAAACAAACAAAAACTAAATGAAATCTTCTTCTCCTTATTTTGTTAGGTCACGTGCGTATTCTATTATCATCTTTATCCCATAACATTTTCTTTCACCCGTTAGGTTAGTAAGAATTCGTTAAAGCCGTGAAAACAAGTTACATTAAAACTACTTCATGCTTGGGTTTAGAAAACTTTACATTTACTACTATAGTAATGTCGCTCCGTATTTTCTTCTAACAGACAAAAAACAAACAAACAAACTTTACATCTAATGAAACCATAGCTGCGCCTAGTGCCTAGTACTTGGGGTATTCACTCATCTTAAGACTGATCAGGCTTGCAAGAAACTAGCACGTCTCGTGTTCTGAATCATACTGAGGAAGCATGACCCTCTTCCGTATCAGCATTTCCGCTGTAACTTGCTTTCTCTTTAATCCACCTCTTGGTCTTGATGTGAAATCTTCATCGGCTTCAACAAAATCACCCTGAAACCACCAACAAACTTCCATGTGAGATTCTAGTTTCTTTTGAGTTTGTAACGAAAACAAGTTGGGGATTGAACTTACGCAGGTATATATGTGGTTCCCGGAGTTCTCGTGGTTGTTCCTGACATGTTTGTAAGCAAATCTCATGCCACAACCTGGAAAGCCACATGCAAAGGGTCTGATATCCTCGTGCACTGCTTTCATGTGTTTTTGAAGATTAGACGCCTGCGAAATCAAAGAGATGCTTAATAATCTTACACTTGAAAACGATACTTGTTCTAACTCAAATGTTTCATTCAGGATGATTCTTTACCTTAGAGAATGTCGAAGAGCAACCCTCGACTTCACACTTGAATTCTCCTGCCGATGAATCTTCTTCATGAGTCCGTAGGTGTCTCTTAATGTTCTTCTTCAAATGCTTAGAACCGCATATCTCACAATTGATGTGCTGATGGCAGGATCTTATGTGTGCCTTGAGACATTCCTCGTTTGTAAAGTACTTCATACACCCAGGCTCGGAACAAAAAGCTTCGACAGAGTCCAATTCCACTGCACATGTAAATCCATAAGTAACCTTTAGAGACTTCATAATTGGAAAATATATAGATATGGATAATGATTCAAGAAACAATTAATTTGTTTTTAAAAATAGTATTTGGAAAGAATATGTATGAAAGCTCAGAGCAACTAAGCAGTAGTGACAAATGCCCGGTTTCACGACAGTAGAATGGTGCTCTTACCATGAGAATCCTGATGCTTCTGCAGCTGTGAAGGATACTTAAAGGCTTTTCCACAACCCACTTCTTTGCAAACAAACTTCTTCAGACCAGTCGAAGATTCCGAGGGTTGAGAATCGCCGTTACCAACATCCGCCTTATCAGTATTGCCAGTACTAGTCTCGTCCTTGTTACTATCACCATTCCCAGTATCCCCCTTGTTACCATCGCCATTACTATGAAATTGCTTAACATGCCTGCTGACATTGCCATGTACCGAGAACTCACTCTTGCAATTATCCATTGGACACTTAAATAGCTTCCCTTTATGGGTAAGAAGATGCCTATTGAGATGATCTTTTCTCCTATAACTAGAAGTACAATCATCCACATAGCAAGCAAAAGGTCTCTGCACAACAGTAAAGTGAACTACAATCAGAAACTACATCCCAACAAAAGACACCAAAATTCAAAGCATTGAGCAGTTGAATAAAAAAAACAAGCTAGTGAACAACAAATCTCAAACCTTTAGCGTGATCGAGGCTTACTTGCTGGAGCTTCTCAGGAGGTCTCCCAACCTGATACTAGTCCATAGCATGTAGCCTCGCATTTTGGAGTTCACTCTTATGGGATCCAATGCCTCACGCAATAACATAAGTAAGACCCTTTGTATAATTAACAAAAAGGTCATTTATTTCCTGCAAAGGCATAAACTTTTAGTTCGCATACTCAAAACTAAGCAAACCCACGAGCGTCTCAATCTCTATACGTAGTAGATTCACCACCACACAAAGAGGGAGGACCATTCAACCACTCATGGCAGGGAATTGAAGAGGATGCAAATGAACATAACCATACCTCAAGGGAATGGCTCTGCATATGCTGCTTCAAGTGAGCAGGTTTCTTAAACTCAGCACCACATTCCTGACAAGTATGTTTACCACAAGAGGTCTCTTCTGCAACCTCACAAGCTTCTTCGTCTCTTTCCTCTTCAACTTCCATCTAAAATAGAGAAATGTCCAGAACAAGCGAATCAGTCAACCCCGTCATAACTTTACACACCATCAACACCGATTTAGGTCGAGAAAGAGAGAAAGCAAACCTTATGGTGAGAGTTGATGTGTGAAGTGATGAGATACTTTTTCGATCTGCTGATTCCACAATACTGACAGAGGTAATTTCGTATGTCCTTGGTCTTCGTTGTCTTCGCATCAATGTTAGCTGCTTCTTCAGCCATCTCTCTTTGGTTTCCGACACAAGAACTAGGGTTTGTCTCCATCAAACGCCGCACTCTGGAAGCTCAAAGTAGACGAGATCTGTGCGCCAGTGCAACACTGACGGCTATTTATAGTCTCAACTTATTTTTTCGCGGAATGAGAATTCTAACCTAAATCACTTGGGCTTTTGATCATATGATGGCCTTTTAAGCCCATCAAGCTTTATAATTGAGAGGATACAGCAATACTATTTTGAGTACAATTTTGCTCTGCTGTTATTGTATTCTCAATAAAAAGCTAGGCCCAAATAAAAGCGCCATAATGTATCCTGCTATATATACTTCTAATCTGTAATTAGGGGAGGTCACGTACTCCTTCTTTCTTTTCCAAATTGATAGCTGTAGAATAATAATTTTCAGACCCCACCCCAGGAAATTATCAAGAAAGAAACAAAAAGTAAGAAAACTTTGCTGCCATAAAGCAAAAATTAAAAGAACATATACTTAACATCGCAGTCGGTCCATTTAATAAAATGGGGCTACATCTATAAACAAATTACAGATAATAATACCCATTAGGGCATCGCTTTAACAAAGGGTAGGCCTAAAAAGACCGGTCCGATATAAACCTTATAGGAATAAACAAGGTTTAAAAAAAAAGATTTACAGTATTTTAGTTATTTGTTATTAAGAGTATAATTAACGCTACATACCCAAAATAAATAATATTTATTAATAAAATAATTATTTAATTAAAATTTATTTTAATCAAATAAAACTGACTAATCATAATGGAATATGTGGAAGAAAGATAAAAGATAGATGTAAAAGTTGCCTCTCTCAAATAATATATATTTCTTATTTTTCTTTCTTACATTTAATTATTTTTGTATATTTAATTAGATAAAAATTTGATAAGAGACCTGTAATAATGATGGTTTAAGCACGTGTGCAACACAAATCAGAACGAAGACAAAAAAGACCGTCTTTCCTGTCATCCCCACACTAAATACAGACAGACCAGCATTTTAAACGTATTTCCCCCATAAGTTTAACGATCATAAAAACGTATAATTAGTCCCACTCACACTAATTATTGAAGATAACACACCACAAAATCGGTGGAAACTAATGAAAAAAAAGAAACGGTAATTAAAAAATCTAAAACCCTAAACACTTATCTCTGTCTCTCTCTCTGCTTCCTCTCCTCTGTCTTTGCGCCAAACCAAAACCCACACAACAACACTCTTTTGTGTCCCTGTAGTTATCGTCTCGTGTCCCCAAAATCTCCTTCTCTTTAAAATTAGGGTTTTTTCTCAATTCCACCTCTCCGCCTTCTTCTTCTGTTATCTTCGTTTCAACTACAACGAATGTGAAATGCTCCGTTAAAGGGGAACGATGCAGAAGATTCTTTGCAAGAGTACGACTTGCTCAACCCCTGTTCTCTCTTCCTCTCCGGCTAACTCTTTCGCCGCCGGTTTCATCTCCACACCACAACCCATCGCCATACCTACTCTCCTCTCTCTAGGGTTTAAGACCTCCTTCAAAACTCCCACCTCAAGAACTTTCTCTACTTCCTCTTCGCCGCCGATGATGACGACGACCACGGGCTTTGTTTCTGCAGGCGGCGGCGTCTTCTCCGGGATTCTGCAAAGAAACCGTCTTCACACTTCCCTACGGTTCTCACCCTCTTGCCGCTGCTCTATCCGTACTAGTACTAGTCGAGCTTGGGTCGGTAGAAGCGGCACGTGGCGTTCGTTGTTCCACTCTGAATCTAGTAGCAGTTTGAGCTTTGTTAATGCTGCTGGAACAGTTGTTGAAGGTGTTGGAGACGACTCTGACGGAGAAGAAGAAGAAGAAGAAGAAGAAGAAGAAGAAGATGGTGACGGAGAGAAAGTGAAAGATGTTACGGATAAGAAGATGAGCCGTCGAAGTCGGAGCTCTAACGGAAGTGGTGAGTTAGTTTGTAGTCCAGATTTGCTTAAGATTCCTGGTGTTGGTCTTAGGAATCAGAGAAAGCTTGTTGATAATGGAATTGGAGATGTTGCTGAGCTCAAGAAGCTCTACAAAGATAAGGTATACCATTTCAGTCTTATCTTGTGGTGGGATAGTTGAAAGTTTCATTCTTTTTGTGTGGCTGAACTTTGGCTTTTGGTTTTTGAATCTCAGTTCTGGAAGGCAAGTCATAAGATGGTTGATTATCTTAGGAGCTCTGTTGGGATTATACACAGAAACCATGCCGAGAGTATAACAACGTTTATCAAAGAGAGTGTGGATGATGAGCTTAAGGATTCTGGCTCTGAACCTAATCTCAACGCCAAGAAACGTTTAACGTTCTGTGTTGAAGGGAACATTAGTGTTGGCAAATCGACTTTCCTCCAGAGAATAGCGAATGAAACCATTGAGCTGCGTGACCTTGTTGAGATAGTTCCTGAGCCGGTTGATAAGTGGCAAGATGTTGGACCTGACCACTTTAATATATTAGATGCTTTCTACTCTGAGCCTCAGAGGTATGCTTATACCTTCCAGAACTATGTGTTTGTCACTCGGCTGATGCAGGAGAAAGAGTCTGCTGCTGGGATTAAACCTCTTAGGCTGATGGAAAGGAGTGTCTTCAGTGACAGAATGGTAATGTGGAAGAAATGATGTTTAATAGAGTCAGTTCTTTTTTTTATGTGTGTGTGTGTACTTATTGTGTTGTGGAACTTTGCATTTAGGTGTTTGTGCGAGCTGTTCATGAAGCGAAATGGATGAATGAGATGGAGATAAGCATCTATGATTCTTGGTTTGATCCAGTCGTCTCTGCTTTACCTGGACTTGTTCCTGATGGGTTTATATACTTGAGGGCGAGTCCCGACACTTGCCACAAGCGAATGATGCTCAGGAAACGAGCAGAAGAAGGCGGAGTGTCGCTGAAGTACCTCCAGGATCTGCACGAGAAGCATGAGAGCTGGCTCCTCCCATTTGAGAGTGGAAACCACGGGGTATTGTCTGTTAGTAAACCGTCTTTACAAATGGACAACTCTCTGCATCCTGACATAAAAGACCGTGTCTTTTACTTGGAAGGAAATCATATGCATTCTAGCATCCAGAAGGTAGAGTTATTTCTTTTTCTTTTTGCAATTTTTGTGCTAAATTTCTGAAGATAGATTTTGCTTACACTGGGGTTCATTGGTTTTAACAGGTCCCTGCTCTGGTTTTGGACTGTGAACCAAATATCGACTTCAGCCGAGATACTGACCTAAAGAGACAGTAAGTTCTCACTACTCTTAGTGATACTGATCACCATAACTTAAGCAAATTCATAAATCTAACAGATAGATTCTTGATTGGTATTGTTGAAGGTACGCACGCCAGGTTGCTGAGTTCTTTGAGTTTGTGAAGAAGAAGCAAGAAACATCGCAAGAGAAGAGCAGTAGTCAGTCGCCGTTGCTGATGCCTCCTCGCAATGGAGGTCTCTGGATGGGACCAGAGGGCAAGCATGTTCCGGGATTAGAACTCCCGTCTCTGGATTTCAAAAAGGCAATGTCGCTCTTAACCAGACCGTCTGCGTGACTGTCTCCACGGACTCAGTTTTTTTTTGTTTGCTCTTAAGGAGCATCGTCCGGTTATCGAATGTCAATAGGTATGGTCGGCTTTTGTTTCAGTTGTTTAGGAAACATTTCTCTACCGCTTTTGTCCCCTCTTAGTTTAGTTATAACCCTTTGTGTAGAGAAAATTGATGATGTCTGAATACTTTTATTTTAAGTGTTTTGTTCCTTAAAGTCTTTGATGTTCTGTTATGTCTCTGTATTGATCAGTCCAAGTTATTTAAATAACCCCTATCACGGCTAAAGCAAATATACATCAAGAATTGCAAATCCGAAAATGGCTAACTGATGCGTTTGGTCATAAGAACGCGGCGTTTTCTTCCTATCCAAGTTGAGGTCCACGGTGGATCAGACTCAATCACGGTGTAGCCAGCGTTTGAGTAGAGGTTTCTAGCGGCTGCGTCGTCTTCGTAAGCTCTTAGAGCAAGAAGCTTGAAACCCCACAAGTAACAGATAACATCACATGCCTTTAACAATGTACTTGCCATCTTTTTTCTCCTGTTGATGTAAGAAAACCCACTTCCATATAAACAACACATTCATTACTAACTTTTGTAACAAAGAAGAAGAAAGAGAAAAGGGATAGAGAGAAAGACCTTTGAGCTATGGAAACGGCTAAGCCTGAGACGTAAAGATATTCTTCCACACCGGGAAAATGGCGTAGTACTGAGCTTTCCGTCTGAGCTGTGATGTCAACTACTCCAACGACACTAGAGGTCGTAGACGTTTCAGCTTCGTTTGCTTGCTCCGCCACTAGGCATGCATATCTGCCGTGATATCAACCTTTTTTAGTGCTTATGTACATTTCACACTAATCTGTGTGAGATTCTGTGTTTTTCTTTACCTCTCAGGAGATGAATTCTTTAGTTTGTAGAGAAGTGCCGACAAAACCTCTGCCTACAATAGGTGTATTCATTACATATGTGAATATCGGATGGTCAAAATTGGCATTAAAATATTGTTATACATTTTTTCTTTTGTGCAAAAGAAAAATATTGTTTTACACAAGCAAAGAAAAACAGTAGTAAGTAAAAGTAAACTGATAAAATCATATCTATCTACCCAACTTTCTGAAATTACTGAACTATTTTTATGCACTCATACTGGAGAATTCCCAAAGATATGAGAATTTGCATTGAAAAGAGTAAACTAACCTGGAAAAACGTAAAGAAAAAATCATTGAAGAGAGCGACAGGAATGTGGAAGGCTTCAGCTTGAACAAGAGACACTCTCCTGATCTCGTCTTCGTCGTTTCTTCTCAACCTCCTCACGCCCCACCCGTGCTGACTCACCATATACTTCAACTCTATCTCCGCCCCATTCTGAGTCAAACTAGTTAACGACTCGGTCGATGCGCACCGTACGTTCACCGGGAAACGGCTACACGTCAGGTTCGGTTGTCGATCTATTCCATGGCCAGACTTTCTTGGGTATGGAAACTTTGGCCTAGCGGCGGAGTAGAGGCTCTGTGTCAAGTGAGCCATTCTTATTTTTTCTAGCATTTTTCGAGAAAAGAATAACAACGTTCATGTTTCTTTCGAAAACGTAGAGACGAGATAAGCTTACTTGTTTCCATCGTTTGTTTTTGTGGTCGGGATTCGTTGTATTAAAAGGACCATTTAAAGAGCTTATTTTATCACTAAAATATTTTTTTGGACAGCTGGTCGAATTTATACCAACAAAAAAATTTGGGTCGAGAAATCTGGTTTACTACGTACTAGCCATTTAAACTTACAAAGAGGAAACATGAAGTCGAAGTATAGCTAAATAAATTGCAGAAGTGTTTAATAATTCTTCTGAATTATAAAAATTTGTATGTGCATGAGAGAAAAAATTGCACCTTTAAACCAAAAGCTCTTCACTAATGCATTGAATTTAAAGATTAGTTAAATTAAGATTGGTGAATTGGAGAATGAGTTTTTGGTGGGGAAATCAAATAGCAAGAAGGTTTTAAAAATGAAAACCTTCAATGTCAAATTCACTTTTTCCGAAATTAATACACTCCAACTTTTCATATTCCAAAATATTTAATATGTCCATATTTAAGCTCATTCATCCATTCAGTTTACACTCATTTTTTTATCGTTGTAAATATACTCGAGTAATATACAATTTTTTGTTAAAGCAAAGTGATATACATTTAGTACTCGAGTTTCTATTGGCAATAAAAATGTTTTAGATTACTGAGTATGTGTGCACACAAAAGAAAGATCACTGAGTATGTATATGTATAGACTTTTTTTTGCTACTCAACAAGTTAACTATTATAATTTTCAAGTGCCACACTGTTATTGAATCATTTTTAATTTGGAACAGCCACGACGCAAACCAACGCCTGTGAGCCATGGATACAAACAACAGATAATAGATTCATAACAACTGATCATAGATTCATAACTTATTATTCTAAAGAAACAATAAAACGACAGTGCTTATATAATATAGCTAGAAAGTTTCAGAAACGAAGTTTTAAATGCCCAAAACACTTAATTCTTGCAGTTGAAATAACAGAAACAAGCGCGGCCGCGTTTGTCCTGATGGCATGCTCCATGGCGAGCGTCTTCCCACTTGATACATTGGCGGTCGCAGTGGCTCGTCTTCGTGCACCTTCCCGACCACGTTTGACTGTACCTTTGACATATCTTTGCTTCCGCTAGCTTCAAACCTGCGTTCAAAAGTAATTGTATTTTGTAATTAAAAAGTATTGTTTCATATAGAGTTACACAGTATATACACCAACATATATGCTATTATGTATATTTAAAATATTTATGTGTCACTGAACTGACCAATTGGAGAATGGAGAAGGAAGCAGATGCAGAGAAGTACAACAAGTGTGAATGACTTTGTCATTTTTTTCCTCGTTGTTTAACTTGTAGTTCTTGTTCTTGGTGTTGTGTGGTGTAGCATAAGGATATACACTAGGGTTTATATAGAAGAGGAGAGGGGTTGAGTGGGCTTGCTACTTAAATCAATTAGGCGACTATTAAGGATATTCACATGGGTACGTAGATTAATTAATTAGTTAAGGTTAACAATGATCCATGAATCGGATCTTCGTTGTCATTCTAGGATTAGTTCTTAACTTGTTGACCATGAATCCATGATCCATTATTCAGATTTTCAATGTCATTCTAGGATTTACATCTTTAGTTTTTAAATATTTTGATATATATAACTGGCTTAACATCAGATCTTCATTTCGTCAACAAGTTAAAAAACCAAAGATATAAATCCTAGAATGGGGTTCAGTCCCCAAAAAGAAAAATAATCCTAGAATGACATTAAAAAAAAACAATGAGTTTTTATCGTGTGTTAATGTGTTACTTGACAAAGGCAGATTTAGTAAGACTAGTATTTGTCACTTGGAAGCTTACGTAAATATTGTGACAAATAATATTTATCAGCATTTTAATTTATACTTTTTGAGAAATCATATATATATATATATGGCTAACTTTTTCAGAAATAATGGTTTTTATTTTTTATATTTGTTAACTGGGAGAATTCCAAACCAAATCCTAAGCTAATCTCCTGAGATCCATAGAAATTCAGTTTTTACAAAAAGCTTGTAAAGCGTCTTATGGACGAACAAAAGTGAATGATATAAATAATAACGTATAATATACAACTAAAGATTAAAAAAAGTAAATAAAAATTATGAATAAATAAAAATTACTTAAACGTAATAGTGTTTATACAATCTTAATATAACTCATATTGTATGTGTACTTCAGTTAAATAATTTTCCTAATTGTATTATATATCTAATGAATATTACGCAAGAAAAAAACTTATGCATAACGTACAACGGTACAATCACTTAGGATTTATTTTGTGAGATATTAAGGAACAAAAATCATTTCCGAACATCAATGAAATCCCGCATAATCCGTAATCACTTGCGATTCTTCAGATTATTTTCCCACACCGGGTTCTCAATTAACCACATTGAGTTCGACTTCTTAATTTCTTGTTAGATAGTGTCAGATTAATTGATAAACAAACTAAAAAACAATAAACTGCTCATGAGTATTCATGGATCATGGTCCAACATCTTAATGATCAATCCATTAATTAGTCTTTTATAGGTTTTTAATATCTTTAAGACTCCTCTCGAATCTGAATTAGCTTTGGAAATGCGTTGAAGCATAATAATCTCAAAGAGTTTTGGCTTATCCTAATGAACAAGACATATAGTTAAGTTTCGACCAAAATACAAAGACGTATAGTTAAATTTCGACCAATCTTAATGAATTGGTTAATTGTAACAATGAACAACATTGTCTATGCATAGATTACCCTAAATTAAGAAAACTGTCGGGTAGAACAATCTCGAGTTTTGGGATAAGCAATTCAACATTCATCAGCAAAAAATTGCCCTAGTGTATGAAAAAAGTTTATATATGTCTATACATTTTCTATGATATCACATTTTTCCAAATTTATTGA
>KE154860.1:85808-99491 GCA_000411075.1 Sisymbrium irio | reverse complement strand
CTCGTTAAGCTCGGGCGTTTTTCCCGCCTCTAATGCTAATCTCTTCGCACAACCGACACGGCAATGTATCGAGACTCACGGCGCGGGTTTTCCCGTAGTTCCCTACTAGTCCACACCGCCTCCACGCGTGATACTCCGAGTAAGCCACGGGATCATCACCAAGCCGCTTCACGTAAGCTGCCAATTCCTTCATTGAGCCGAATTTGCTACCGTCTATCACAGAGTGCGGAGGGACAAAGTCTAGGACGTTAGGAGCTCCGAAGTAGATCGGAACAGAGCCCGAGTCCAGCGCATAGAAAAGCTTCTCGGTCACGTATGACTCAGTGGCCGTGTTTTCGATTGCAAGAACGAATTTGTAGTGTGACATAGCGCAGTGGAGATGGTCGTACCATTTCGGCTCACCGTTAGACTCAGCGACGCATTCTGGATACATAGAGAGGGCCGAGTTCAAGCCACCTACATTGTTAAGACACTTACCAAAGGAATGGTGCGGAATCAGATCGAGGAGGCTCTTAGCGAGGTCGTCTCTGTGAGGGAGGCATCTTGAGGAAGACCAGTACACGAAAACATCCTGCTCAATGTTTATATACCGAAATTAAAAATGATGAAATAAAAATAACAAACATTTGGGATTAGAGTTTAGTAGGTTACTTACATTGTTTTTATGTGCAGCGATATGATAATTTCTGTTATTATGAAAGAGAGCACCAGCGTAAGTTGTCTGGACATCGTCTTTGGCATGGTAGCTGATGAAGATATCTTCACGGCCTGAACGTTTTCTTCCGGCCTCTAACTCCATGTACACACGCAAAGGATCTCCAACACGTCTCTAACGATAAACAAAACCAAGAAAATCAGCAGGATCCAAAAAATTCGATAGATCACAATAGCGAAGCAGGTATTGATTGCAGGATCACACGTTAAAGTCGAGGGAAAATAAAGAATGATATAAGATTCAATTTACCCTGCTCATCCAAATCTATGAACTAATTTCCCAAAATGAATGCACAAAGCAACTCTATCTCCAAAGTTAGTTTCTCCACTTTTCAAACCTAAACTTGTTGAACAAGAACGCAAATATTTTGTACACTTTCGTATCTTTGAGTGAACACTAAATCCACACTCGACATTAAAACCACAATTAGATCCATTGAAATGCATTCCTTGAGACTAATCCACAGCTCTAACTTAAACACACCACATAAGAGCTCACACATCGATTTAGAGCTACAATTAAAGAGACTGTGTGATCTTAATCTGCGCTGATCATCCAAATCTCTAAACACTCTCCAAAATGCATGCATTAACAAAAATACGCATCAAAGCAAGTTACTTTCAGCTAAAATAAAACAAGACAAGAAGTACCTGTAACGGAGGAGTTGTCGTTTCGAACAACAAAGCGTCAGGTGAATCAGACAGAACCGGTGATTTGGTCCAGAAACAAGTCATCCCACACCGACAAGAATACAGATTTTCCATATTATCCGGAATCCAAGTCCACCCTTTTACCAAAACACTAACGTGATCCATCTTCAGCTTCCCACAACCCGACCCACCACCGGGTTCTTGTAGAGAATCCGAACTAGCATTGCCACGGCGGATCGAATCTTTATGAGTCTCCTTGAACCGAGCACAACCCACTTGCGAGTCCCATTTTCTAAAAGCCGCCAATACATCGCTGAATGGATCCGATGATACGGCTTCGGCGGAGGGATCAGGTAGTTTCGGTTCGGGATGGGGAATCGAATTGGAGGCGGAGGGGAATTCGAGAATGCCAGTGAAAGAGAGGATCAGGAGAGTGAAGAACATCATTAGTAAAGTCACCATTGCGTTGAGGTGTCTCATTGGCATTGCGTGGTGCTAATTCCCTCTCTACCACCTAATATCCTCGACGCCGGAGAGGAATGTCCGGCCAACGGTTGAACGGCTTTTCTTCATTCACTCTAAACGTAAACTGTTTCTCTTCTCCACTGGGTCCCCCCTTTTTTACCAAATATACGAAAAATCGCTAAACGTTGTCGTTTCAATTGAGTGCAACAAAAATGGGCCGATATATTGGGCCTATTTACAATGAAACCCACCAGGCCGCCTATACGGGAAAAAACATAATTCATATTTCTACTTTGCAATTAAAACATAACAACAAGAGAGAGAGTTTGTATATACATAAGCTCATATTTGTACAAGGAACCGAGTTTGTGTATAGTGAAAGTCGTAGGATTCTCTAAGCCTAAACCCGAAAGATTGTTCATCTCAAGTCTCAACCAAAAGACTATAAAGCATATTAGTGTACACACACACATAAACACA
The DNA here is from genome assembly GCA_000411075.1 of Sisymbrium irio. Lineage (NCBI taxonomy): Eukaryota > Viridiplantae > Streptophyta > Magnoliopsida > Brassicales > Brassicaceae > Sisymbrium > Sisymbrium irio. The sequence goes on along the minus strand of KE154860.1, from coordinate 97,181 downwards.
CACGTCACGCATGTCTCTCTCGTAGTTAAAAACTCAAATGCAAAAGAACAAAGAAAAATATCATATGTCCATGGACCATACCGGTTGGTTCTATCAACTTCTTTTTTTAACAGTCTGGCAACGAGTTCGCAGAGGCGTATGGAGAGAAAGTTCCGGCTGATTCATTGTAACGTAGAGGATGGAACAGATAGTTGGATGATGATCCATTTAATGCAGGTGACGCATTGCTCGGACTAGGCCTATAAGGTGACATGTACCTAGAGTTGAGAGGCGAGATAGTCGGGTAACCAAATGACTGTGGAGAAGCCATATGAGATATATATGATGATCTCTGTGACGGTGATGGAGACGCTCCTCCTTGTTGTCTAAGATCAACGGAGCTTCGACTTACGCTTATTGGAGGAGAACGCCGGAGAGAGGAAGACCTGAAAGATTGTCTGATGTAAGAAGAGCTCGCGTGTGCAGGAGAGAATGAGATTGATGTTGGTAATGACCCTATGGAAGGACCTATCAACATAGCGGATGATCTGAATGAAGAGAGAGCAGAGGAAGAATGAAATGACGACGCAGCTGATGAGAGCAATGGCGTGCTCTCTGAAGCTGGTGGCTCGCCGTTGCTTGTTCTTGCATCCCGTTTGCACACGGGACAGAAAGTTCTCCATGAGGTTAACCAAGAGTCAACACACGCGGCATGAAACTCTGCAAACACACAAAATCACTGAATGACACTTGATTCTAACACAAACGTTATGTGCCTGAGTTTGTTTGTATATATATACTCACTGTGACGGCAAGGTAAGAGCCTGAGCTTGTCTCCAACGTTGTAGTCTTCGAGGCAGATAGCACAAGTGAATGCAGTAGTGTTGTCTTCGTGTACAGAAGAAAATATAAGACTCGGCATTGCTTTCACCAAGCGACGACTCATACCATGGAACTCTCTGACTCGAGAGGACCGAGATGTTCGCCTTCTTATGCGATGCCTACGGACAAAGAAACAAGTGGCGAGAACAGCTGACATTGCGAGTAGAGAGATGAATGAAACCGCCATGATGGACCAAGCAGAGTTCTCGAAACTAGGAATCAACCAAACTTTCGTATCAGACAAACCAGCAAACTCTTTCAACGCTTCTCCCGTCTCTTTAGTAACGAAAACCGCGTGAATCTTGATACCTCCTGAGTTACCTGCCACTGTAAACAAATTCAGCAAAAATGTGATTAGTATCAAAGACAAAAAAAAACTAAGAATTGAAATGGTTATGATTGTTCTTACTTGCGATCAAGACTCCACGGTCTTCATTGTCATGGATAATAGCAGCTTTGAAACCAGCTCTCTGTGCTTTTCTGACTTTATCCTCAAAACTACAACCTCCTCTAACGATCAAGACAAAAGGAGAAGAAGTTTCATTTGAGCTCTGTTCGGGTTTATTCATCAGATTAGAGCAAGCGTCAAGAGGCTCAGCTACATAAAGCAATCCAATCTCACCAGCTGCTTTCACAGACGGAGCTACAAGAATAAAAAGAAAGAAACTTTACATCATTTCCAAACAGATAAACGAACAAGTTTGATGCTTTTACTGCGTTGACCACCCAGATACAGATTCTAAATTCTCCTTAAAAGCATAAGACGATTAAAGATGGAATCTTTTGAGAAAAGACAAACCGAAATTAGCTTCGATGTCATCAAAAGAGCGAGTGATGTTGTTCCTTATGAGAATCACTTTGCCTGACGCTAAACAAGAAACAGTGAAAACGTACAAGAGTAGTAGGACCAGAGCACGATTCATCATCGTCCCCCTTACCTTGACAAATCGAAATGAAGAAATAAAAAAAGTTTTTCAGACAATTTCACGATAAGGGTTTTTCAGACAATTGACACGTCAGCTTCCATTTAGATCACAGAACTAAACCATATCAGAAGATTTGATTTGATTCTAAGGAAACAGAATTAAAAACCAAAGGAGACGAAACTCAGAAACTGGTTAGGGTTCTTGAGGAAGACAGAGAGAGAGAGAGAAGAGATGATGAGATTTGGGAAGCTAATTTACTAAAAATGTCTTAATGATTAATATCTGGAAATCTCTGATTCGAGCTCTGTTAGGTTTTATTTTGGCACCATTTTTATTATTTATTCGCATCTAATGGATAAATGATGAAATTTTTATTTTTTTGTGAAAGACAGAGTACACGGTGACTCATCATGAGCTCATGGTTTTGTGGATCCACTGGTTGATTCGTTGGTTTACCATTACCACTCATTATTTGAACCGCTACTTTGACCAGAATATTTACTTCTTGAGTTTTGACTATAATATTTACATAAATACATTTATCACTTCCAAATTTAAGATACTTGCATCTGCTAACAGTTGTAAGTAGTATTTTTTTACAATTCAATATATAAGCATCAGACTTGTTTCACATACAGTATAAGTTGTTTAGTTTAACAACAATCGGCAGTTTACTTGGATCGGATCAATTACGGTCTAACAAATTTGATGCATCGGATCAATTACGGTCTAAACAACAAACGGTGGTTGTTATATGGATTGCACAAATTAAAATTGTCTCGTCGGTATTAATATATAACCTACTTGGTACTGGGGGCATGTTAGGTGTTGTTATCTTTGTCTCTTCTCGAATGAACAGTCAACCATAGATGTGGAAAGTTGTACTAATATACTATCTTTTTTATTCGAACTAATCCTCCATATAACTCTTATCTATTTAGTTAACTATTGGAGACAACAGGACATGATGGTCCCCTATTCTATCGCAAATGTATAATTATTAGTTTCAATAAATTGCTATTCACAAAAACCATAATACACATATGATTAGCTGCTCTTTTTTCCTGGTTTTGATAGTACTGACCATTATTACGATCGAGTTTCTTTGTTTTTAAAACTTTTTGACATTCGTTACCGTTATGTTATGCACTAAAAAATATTATCTTAAAATCCTATTAAAACCAAAATTATGAAAAAAATTAACCGCTAGCGTCAATTTCAGTATAATGGACCTCGTTTTTTTGTTGGGCCTTTTCTTAGCATAGGCCTTAGTTAAGCCCATGAATCATTAATTGAAAATGACGTATACATGTTTAAACGGTCCATTTAAAAACACCCAACATGAATTCATTTTTTTTCTTACCTGACCTTTACATTCGAGTTTCAAATTATTTGGAAGTTCCCGACTCAACTTGCCAGAAACAGGTAAAACGTCGTTCTTTCCGAGGATGATGTGGATTTATCTATGTAAAACATGCGCTACAATGACTCTATGTAGTTTGATTGCGGTAATATGAGATGTAATTGATCAAAATTGTTGTGGATTTGTGCCAGGTGGATCTATTGCTCGTATGCTCAAGTTCTTGACTACGTAATATTTTGTAATTGTTTCGTATGAATCGATTGATATTGTGTTTGCTCGCGTGTCTGTGATAGCTCCAGTTTCTGGTAATTATATAATTACAATGAAATGTATACACTATAAATACATGTGTATATGTGTGAGTGTGACATGTGTTATAAGCTTAACGTGGGGTTTGATCTTAATCACATTCACATGGTTATATCGGACGATCTTTTAATCATTATGGTATTAAATCTTGATGCTTACGTTTGTGACACTTATGGCTCAAAAGAAGAAAGAAAAAGACAAAGCATTTAATATCTTGTATCTATCTATATATTATTAAAACAAAAGTACATTTATATATTAACTTCATCCTTGCATATGATTTACAATACATATCATTGTAAATATTTTTTTTTATTAAGAATAATAATATAACTTTTTTTTATATAAAATTGAGCATATTAGATTACATACACATCACATAGATCATAAAGATTTTAGTTGCAAAAAAATAATTCTCTAAAGTTTTTGTTACTAATTATTTTTACTTTTATTATTTTTCTCATTTTTCCTTATATTAATTTGGGATAAAATTAAGTAATTACATTATTCGTATAAAACTAAAATATTTATATTTTGTATATGTTATAAAAATGTAACAAATTCTTATAAAAATTATGATCCTACACTACCTCAAAATATGCAGTCTCGTGGTTTATGCTTAATGCATATAAACTACTGGTTTGAGTTCGGCTTGTCAAGTATTATCTTATGCATATAACTTACTGGTTTATGCTTAATGCATATGAATTCGAATACGTATGAGACATAAAAAATACAAATCTTATGAAAACAGTACAAGCATTGTTAACCGACCTAGCTTCTTTATTGTCACTAATCGAGACGAGAGACACCTTCATAAATGTATGCAATTCAAGATCACTTAAAATAAAATCACCGGCTTGTGTGTTGTACAAATTACTCCCTAGTGACAGAATAATATCAGCTTGTTTGTCGGTCAAGACTCTTGATTTAAACTGTATTCGGATTTGATGCATTCACAAATTAAATGGACTCCCATTCGTATGCTCGATCGATATTGCATATATAGTATATTGTTTTCCATGTGCAAAAAGGACATAACGGTGGATGCTGATAATGGTTTCTTTAGTCTCAAGCTACACCTCAATCGCTTATAGCGGTCCATCTTGTCTCATCCAATGTTCATTTATTATGTTTAATTATGCACATGCCCACGCACGCCCACGCACATATGTAAGTGCTATTTACATATATAAGTGAAAGTAATCACAGCTATTTACATATATAAGTTGGAAAAAAAAGTAATCACAGCTATATATAAATGTAAAAATCTGAAATGACTATAAGTTACACAGTTCTTACGTATGTGATTAATTGTTTCATCAAATTTTAAGGCAAATTAAATGTGCGCATGATACATTTTGTGGCTTTTGTGTTAAACTAGCTAGTGTTACAATATTTGGACACAAGTCAATAATGTAAAAGCACACACGCGAATACAAAGCAGACAATGATGAAAAGCAATGTTCATAGTATTAAATTGTGTTTAAATTACGTATAATATTATTAGAAGTTGGTCATGATTCTTAACATTCATACAAAAAAAAAGTTGGTCATGATCATTAATATCCCACGTATTTTAGGTTCTTTGGCTCCCCACTAGTTTCTCTCAGTGCTCCAACTCCAAACTTAGAATTAACGAAAAGAGGAACGAGTTCACTAATTGATCATTTGATTCTTTTATAAAAGAACTTTTTGTTTTTTCTTTAACGTTTTCTTTTTGTTTTTGATGTGTAAGAAAACTAGTTTCACTTGTGTCTTCCCTTCGAATATTCATATATTTTGTGATTATACATTTAAATAAGCGGAAGAAAAATAGTGATATTTTGTAATTGCAAGGTGTGGGTATTTGCGAGTTGACTCTGACCTTACATTACAGAGAGCCATATGATTGATACGAATATGGATTAAATACAAAGAAAGATAAAATGGAACGATCTTATGACAAATAAATATTATTAATTTGTACGCTAAACCAAACAGCTTGATTTAAACAGTTCCTAATCTATCTTAAGTTTGATCAAGACATGTTAACTAGAGCGTGGGACATAAATGTGAACGAGTATTCAAGTAGTACATCGATCATGTGAGTTGCGTAGCATTCAGGTGCAGAAACAGAGCTTTGAGTACCAAAATTACAAATTGTCATTGATCTTTAATATCGACTTCTGTTTTACACTGCATACATACTGAATATGATATTTATGAATTAAAGATAAAATTTAAATAACATTTTGATATTTTCAATTTTCTAAATGTAGTTAATATGTATTATAATTCAGTGAATGAATACATTTTCTTACACCAGTACACTAATATACAAATTTAATATAAAATTATGACTTTGTTAAAATTCATCTAGTATGTAATTAAAAGTTTTTTGAATGATTTGAATATTATTGGTATTTTATGAGACTTTGTTTTTATCTCGATTTTCTGCTTTTAAAATAGTGAAAATCAATAATCAATAATTGATTGGTAATTTTGTATGAACTGGATTTTTGTTTTTCCAAGGAATTCATTTTGATATCCAAAAATGGGGTCGATTTGTCCCAAACAAGACGAAACAGTGTCTTTTCATGAAATAAATAAAGATAAAATCATCATCTAAGAAGAAAAATTTGCTTATATCCATTTTAAAACGTATAATATACTTGGGTCTAATATAATACTAAGACATGCATGGTCGATCACCAACCTTTATTATTTTTATTGTCTTGTCCGAACACCAACAATAAAAGATCCATTTATGTAGAGACTTTCAGAAAAATAATCTATTACGAGAATATATCTAGTATTATATAATACAACTCGATTCACTAGGCACGCTAAAATAACAGCATCTTCTAAATGGTAAAATACAACAAAATAAAATGTTTGTACGTACAAACTCTTCCACGTTTTGTGTGTACTTGCACATATAGCTTAGCTTGCTCTCACATGGGATGGGATTGGAAACTAGCTAGAGATCACAGAACCTTCAATCGTGGTTCCACCAAATTGAAATAATTGCAGAAAAATACAATATACTTTTAAAAAAAGTTATCACGCATATGCAAGTAAATAACCGAATCCCCCTACTCGAAGGGATTACCCTGTCATGTTTTTTTTTTGCTATTGAGATGATCAAGTCACTCTGAAGATGAAAATTAGAATATCCGAATTATGCTTATATGGATTTATGGCTGGTTACACCTTACAAAAAAGAGGTAAATATAAGATACAAAAAAAAAACCCACGAGCACATCCATGTACCCATAATATGTCACATTCAGAGAAAATTATACAAAAAAAGAGTATTGCAAAGACCAAGAGAAAGTAGTAAATCAAGAAAGACGACAAATCAACGGCGGCGGCGTGGAAGCAGATGATCATACGAAGCAGCTTTTCCCGGTCTTGGGAGATAAACAATGGACTCTGACACTGTACAAGTTCTCCGACAAGAACCGTAGAGACTCACTAACCCGAACCTGTCGCCGATGCTGCTCTTTGTTAAGACCTTGCTTGATCCACCAGAGTTTTCTCGGAACCTCCGACCGACTTCGTCTTCCCGCTCTTCTTCTTCATCTTCATCGTCATCTTTGGAACACTCCAACAACGCCGCCGCGAAGGGATCTTTCTCAGTCACCGCGAAGCTGTTCTTCTTAGATTTATGGTTTTTGCCGGTGACCGGGACATGTGTACTCCGGTGAGGAGGGAGGGGTAGTACTACTGAAGATTGGTTATCTCGGCGATGGTTGAGTCTATGAGAGTAGTCTTTTGGTTTTCCAGGAAGCTGTTCCCATGAGAATGGAACACCGTGGAGACGAATAGGAGTCGCAGGAGAGTTTAAAGGAGAGTCGCCTGGAAACACGAGGGAGCTAGAGGAGCAAGAGGAGAAGGATGAGAATGAAGAAGAAGAAGATAAAGATCTCCGGGATGAAATGTTTGTCTTCGACGGAAAGTTGACCGGATCAGATCTTCTTGTCACAATTCGGGTTCTTGAAGAATCCATGAGGAAGAACAAGAACAAGAAGAGAGAGAGACAATGTGATACAGAGAGGAACTCTGTTTTTTTTTTGGCCTTTAGTTTATTGTCTGATGAGATTTCTTCTTTTAAACTGTGGAAAAATGAAGGACAGAATTGTCCAATTATTTTTTAAACATTTTGTCCAATTAATTGTAATTACAATATTGACAATCAAAGGCAAAACATAATAATTACGTCTAAGTGTTATTGTTTTGTTGCTACTAATTCTATAACTATTTCGTACTGAATTAATTATACGCTTTCATTTCAAACTTTTATTTAAATTTGGAGCAACAAAAAGTAATTAGGTGTGGAAATAAAATAGGCACGGGAACTTAAACAGAGAATTAGATTTTAGTAGATATGAGTATTAGTGAAAACGGAGAAAGGTCTCGTTTTATTTGGAGAGAGTTGTGAAATTGCAAGTAAAGATGATATAAGAGGTGAAAGTGGTGGCGACCCCATTGGATTGATGGCTTTGACGTGAGAGATGAAAACGACATGGGACAATAGGGACATGAACTTTTAAGTTTCATAAATAGAATATTTTCTGAATAAATTGAAAAAAATGGTGTTGTTGCATTGATTTTGAAAACGGATTCGTCAAATAATTGAATCATAGCTATGTAATGCTACAATGTTAGTAATTCATTTGCTGAAAACAAAGAAAGAAGACAATGGTTACTTGCAAACTTACAAATGGTATTGATTAGTCCATAACAAATATGGTTAGTTTTCTCGGTGCGGTTTGTTTTAGTGAATGACTTGAAGATGGATTGTGATTAGCTGAATATAGTTCTTTATGAATTTATCGCATATTTCTTATCAGCTCACGTATATATGTTTATTGAGCTTCGTTGCCCATACTTTACTAGTTCAGTGTGGTTGAGATCAAAAATGATTGTGCCAGAGAGTTGTCTCCTTTTGTGGATATGTGGCATAGAGCGTGAAACATGAGAGTTCTTCTTCACTCGCTTATCCATCAGACCTCCATTCCTATTTGAGGATATCGCCGAACATGGTGTATTGCTCTTCTCCAAGTCATAAACTCAATTTCATATGCAAGCTCCTCCTCCAAGTGACAAATAAATGAACTTTGGAAAGAGAAAAATTCGAAACTCCATACTTCATCCTATAGACTCCCAGTAACCCGGATCATTAAAGACATCCATCTAAACACCCAGAGTCAAGTTGGTTGCTCTTGACCAAGCTTCTCGAACTATCTCTCCAACATCTCTGCTCGAGCCAAAGCCCTTCTTAAATTATGGTTCGAGACTTCTTCGAGTCGTTTCAGCACTCTCACTGCTAGCTTGCAATTTGTGACAATGGCTAATGGAAAAGTTCAATCTCTCCAATGATATACATTTCCCTCTTTTATCTCTCTCAAAATTGTTGAGTTGCCATTCAATCCGTGTGTTAAGAGTTTTGTGATGTAGTTCCTCTAAAAAAATTTCCATAAGATTAATCAGTAGTACAAATGTAATGAAATATATGCTTCACAGAATACAAGCAAACACACTAATTGCATGTAAAATCAAAAACTCGGAACACTTGTTACGATAGAGAAAGTGCCTCACATTAACAAATTCCCGCACCAAAACTAACAAAACTTCTTAATATTTCCTTATTTGTGTGAAAAAAATATTACATAGAAATATGATATATGTTTTTGTTTGTCAACACAAATATATAAATAAAAAATAAATAAATAGTACCCATACTATTTTTGAGCCGGCAACACAACAACTTCTCTGATCTCTATGATTTTTGCCCACTCCTTTCTGCCCCATCGTTTTATATTGTAACTTTTGTCCGTTGTATGTTCGAGACTGTGATCCTCAAAACAAAGTTTCCTTTTATTGAATCTTTTATACATACAAAGTCACAAACCCAAAAGATGGTTACCAAATTATTTAACAGTCAACTTTTTACTGAATCTTTTATATGTACAAAGCCACAAACCTAAAAGAAAAATGGTTACCAAATTATTCAACGGTCAACTCTTCTAAAGATGTAATACGATTACTAGGTAGATATTCACCATATGATATATAAGGTTCTTATTGGTCGAACAATTTTAAACTAATACAATGTCGATGGCGAGGTGAAAAAAAAACTTTGCTAATAAAAATATTAAGGCATCAAATTGACGCTTTGGTTATCTAGTCTCTATGATACCAAACTCTGTAAGAGTGCTTACGACAATAAGGTGTTTGAGGGTATTTGTGATCGCATTGCGATGAAGAAAGTTTTACTACCCAAGGATGCGATAAAGATTGCTAATAGAGAGATTCAAACCATTATGAAGTTGAAAATGATGTGGATAACGTCCTCCAACATTATGGTATTGCATCTGATTACGGTTACATTTAAAGCTCTTTCCAATGCTAGGAATGCACTGTACGTGATATTAACTAGAAGAAGTGACAAGATTTATTTATCCAACTACTTTTTCTGGAGAAATTTAAGAAAAAAAAGAGTTATTGAAAGAGAATGACCATCTTAATTTTATCTCTTCTTTTAGTCTAATCGAAGATAGTTTGTGGTGTTGCTGGTTTGCACCATTTTCAATATTCTTCATAGAAATGTGAATTACGATAGCCTAGTTATAATATCTAAGTCTAAGGTGAATGATAGTCGCAAAGATATATAGAAGATATGAGCATGAACAAGACCCCCAATAACCCCCAATAGGGATGACATCGACCAAATTTTTTTATTTTATTTAAATATTAACCTTGAAAGAAGCTTTGATTTATTTAGAAAAAATAAGTGTGTTTGTTGAACAAAGAAATAACTAAGTGTGTTTTCAAACTTGCAGTTACGGCAACGGATAAACGTCCAAATAAAATGTTAAAGACATTAGGAGGATAAGAACACCGCAACATTTACCCATGTTGGAAAAGTACTTGCAGTTAGTGTAGAGTTTGTGCTTGCCCATCCATGTTTTTGACATATGATAAGTGGGGATTCTTTCTTTAAGTTGACTAGTAGTCTGCCTAATGGTGGTATTTTATAATAGTGTGTGAGGAATTTATTGGTTCAAAAGTAGAAACCTTATTATGAAAAGTTCGGATTGACAATAAAGTATACCCACCACTTCATTAGAATAAGTCAATATAGGCCAAAACCAGCAAAATGACTTTCAAAAATGATCAAAGCCAGCCAGATAAACTGGCTTACAATCATCAAAACTTGGCACAATTGACAAGAGTATTGTGCAACATTCTCTCACACTGTTGCTGAGTTTCCCAAAAAAAATATCTAAATTTGTCTTCGTTTGTATCCAAAATACTAACTTACGCGTCTCAGCAGCATTTTGTGTTAAAATATTGTCTCTGTAGTCTGTATAAACGATGAAACTTTTTTTTGGAATAGAAAATGAATATAGCAAAAGCCCTAACCTAACTTAATAAGCAAAGCCAGCATAATATAATTACAAGCCCAATGAAAAAGGCCCAAGACATGTCTTAAACGAAATGTACAAATAGAATTTGATCACGATGAAAGCTATTAAGATCGTGATCGATGACGTGAAGATGCGCTGCATCATGCCATCAGGTATTTCCGGGTAAAAAAAGATTATAGACCATGCTGGAACACTGGGACATGGTAAGATATGCTATTGTCAACAAGACATCAATCATAAATTCACAGAAACTGCTTGCTCGGGTCGTGCCAGTTTTAAGAAATTGAACACCAACCATTATAATTGACTCCAAAACCTCCTTATGATGTCACCAACAGAGATAACATCAATGAACTCACATTTCGTGAGACGGACGATATCAAGCTCTATTTTTAAAACTATACGACGAAAGGCCAAATCGTGACTGGATAAAGGGAAAAACACAACAGGCAATAAGGTGAATCTGTGCCTGTGTCTGTAAACGCTGCATCAATTT
>KE154860.1:61934-73432 GCA_000411075.1 Sisymbrium irio | reverse complement strand
ATATATATTTCAAAATTTTCAAATTATTATTTTAATAAATTGATATTGTAAATTATGTATTATATTTTATTTCACTGGGTTCCCAAACTGATTTAGATATTACTTTTATTTGATATTAGTGTAAATCAAAGTATTTTATGTTTTAAATAATTTTTTATGGATTTTCAATTTATGATAAAACAAAATCGTTTTTGATAACTTAATATAACAAATTATAATATAAAAATAATGACGAATCTAATGATTTGAATTAAGTAAGTACATGATATTTTTAGCATTACAATTTAAATCTACTTAACCAAAAATTTAAATTTGTGATAATTATTAAAAGATTTGAGGATTTCTGAAAAACAAAACAAAATAATGAGAATCCACTTAAAATTTTGGAGAAAGAATTATGGTGTGATATAAAAAATTATTGAACTATATTTTAAAAAGTTTACATTTTGTTTAACGGTTATATGATTTACTAATTATGTCAACATGATTGAATTTGTTCTATTAATTGAAAATTTACTACGAAACCAATATTCTAAAACAACATTTAAAAATCACCTACAAAAACATCATAAATTTTTAAATAATAAAATTTTTTTTCTTATAAATAGAAAATTTTCAGATTAACGCTATATAAAACAAATCATTATGTATCAAAACCTAAAAATTTATGAGAGTTTACGTAGAGTTTAGAGAAAAAAAAATTTGATGTGAGAAAAAAATATTGTACTATGTTTTAGAGAATATACATTTAGTTTAAACGTTATATAATCAATTATTTATCATTACTAATTTTTTAAATTATGAAGTTTGTAACATGATTTGATTTGTTCCCATATATTCAGATTAGATTTTTCAGTTTTTCCAATTGGATTAACTGCGGGAATTTGATAGAAATAAGGCTGGACGAGCGAGATAAACCTCTTCTTGTCGAGCTCGGCTTATAATTTTTTTCTAAAAAATTTCAAATATGTATCACATATAAAAATATCATAAATTTAAAATAGTAAAATATTAAATTAAAAATTTCTATTTTCCAAAACAATTAATTATGTCAATTTGTAAAACTATAAAATTAGTTAAATATTTGAAAATTATATAGATTTTGATGTGAGTGCAAAAGATAACTAAAAAAACTTCAATTTTATATTTTTTTAAAATGACAATTATGTACTTTTAGATAAATTTTAGAGCTGAAAATTATTGATACAAATTTAATATGTAAGCATTTATAGGATGTAATATACATATGGAGAAAATAATATACTTATAGAAGACAATGAGTTATTTTAAAATTATTGATATTGTAGATAAAAACTAGAATTCTATTTATAAAACTATAAAAATAGGAAAATAATTTATATCATGTAAATAAATATGATCAGTTAATAATATGCAAATTTAATGATATAATATATATATATATATTTTTTTTTTAAAAAATTAAATTAAAAAATTCTACACGTAATGTGGATGAAAAATTTAGTTTAATTAAAATAAATGGCTCCAAAAACTGCTGATGATTGGTTGATTTTCATGCTAAAATTGCCACTTGGCAAGCAGTGTTATTCACCGAAAAGATGATGACGCACGAAACATTACACATCCAGGCCGACATGTTTTTAGCCGTCAGATTCCGATTGAATCAATAGATGCCGTCCATTGTGATTTGTGAGTCGGTTTAAAATATAAATGGGAAAACAACTTTCACGTAACGCTTATTATTTTCACCCCTTTTGATCTTTCAGATTGAAATAATCAAAATCAATCGATAAAAAGAGAAAGGAAATGCAAACTTTTGCTCTTCGGACAAGAACAAGAAGACTCGTCTACCTGAACCTCATCGTCTTCTTCTTCTTCTTCTTATTTTCGCTCCTTGCTCCGATCACCATGGCCGAATCTACCGGAGCAGCAACGTCGTCCGAAGCGAAAGTTCACATCATCTACACCGAGAAGCCTACCGATGAGGAACCTGAAAGCTATCACCTCCGTACCCTTTCCTCCGCTCTCGGCAGGTCTCTCCAAAAATTACACTTTTTTCTCTTCCAAGATGCGTTTTTGTCTTTGGATTCGATGGTTTGAATTAGGGTTTCATTAGAGAGTGTGATCGTTTGGATAATTGATGTGGTGATTGTGATTGTTGGTAGTGATGAAGCTGCAAAAGACGCTCTGATTTACAGTTACAAGGAAGCTGCTTCTGGTTTCTCAGCTAAGCTCACACCTGAGCAAGTCGCCGAGATCTCAAGTACGTTCCTTTCTTCTTCATCAGCGAGAGACCTTGTTTGATCATCTACTTAAGCTGATTTTGAACCGCTGAATGCTTGATTAACCGTCTCCCGTCTCTATTTTGGGTTTGAGTTGTGAAAACACGGTGTTAGCTTGATTAAGTTCTTATCTAGGTATGAGCTTTTCCATTACATACAGTTGAAACAAATGAACAAAGGTTATGACTTGTGCACATCCAGCTGACGTGGATCACGAGATATACTTAAAGCTTTGATATTTCAATGTTTCCTCCAGGTTTAGATAGGCACATGAGATGTTTGAGACTTTGTAAGAAATAGTTGAATCATTTAGTCATATGAAAAGAAGATTAAGGTTTCAACTTGACCAATGTTTTCGTTACTCGTGCTCTGTTTTTCTCATATGTTTTGTTTGGGTGTTGCAGAACAACCAGGTGTCATTCAAGTTGTGCCGAGCCAGACCTACCAGTTGCACAAACCTGTTGCTGGTGGTTTCAAGTTGACCTAACTTTGACTTTTGTGTATTCAACTTCTGCTAGACTCGCTTGTCGTTGTAAACTTGTAATGTTTGTTGGCTTTGAGAACTGGTTGTCTGATTTAAATAATGCCATGAAACTGCTTTGGGTTCCGAGTTGTTATGTGTTGTTAAGAATTGAGTTTCTTCAAAAATATTATTTTTAGAGAAATGTTTGTTTCTGGTCCTGTTTTCATAATGCATTTAACTATGACAAGATATAATAAGAATGATGATAATCTGGAATCAAAATTGTTACAGCACTATTGTGAAATGGGCAACAAAAATTTGTAGTGATTCTATAATCTCTTCCTCAGTTCTACACCCAAATGGAAAACACATCAAACAAAAACCAAAAAAATTTATAAACGAAGTGCCAAGTAAAGGAATCAACCATTTTTGTTCTGTTCTGTGCTCTAATCAGTTAAAAGTGTGTTCTTGTCCTCTGTATAAGGGCTTTATGGCATCGAAAGTTAAGCAAGCCTGTGTCTTTGTAAAGATAACTTCTCCTTGGTTATTCGTATATCTTCTTTCTTTTCAGTATTGTTGGAAGTATGGAGATAAACCCAATGAGGAAAAGCACCGACAACGTCTTGAAATCATACAGATCCTTCACCGATTTGAGATCTCCAATGGCAAGTCCAGCCTGCAGTAAAAAAAACCAAGAACTTAAACTTAAACCTCTGCTTCGACATGGCCGAAAAGTACGGAAACAACCAAATCTTGGATCTTGGACAATGCTATCCGAGACAGGAGCAAGAAGGTGCTTACTCTGACGGTTATGTAAGCCGCAGGAATGAGACCGACCAATGTCGCCAAAAAGAAGACATGAAAAGGTACATCGACTATAGGAGAAGCCAAATTGATAAACAGATTTGGCAACGTCGGTGTTATCCTCAGAAACAACATATAGTTCAAAAGCTTATCTCTACGCTTACCAATCTGAAAACACACACATAAATCACAACTTATAATAAGTACAAAGTGAAAGATTCCATAAAGGTTACGAGCAAGCCACAAGATGAGTGAGAGAGCTTTAACCTCAGCCTGAAAGAATCTTAATTTGTCAGGCCATAACCAAGTAATCAGTGGCCGTCCAATCAACTTAGAGAGAAAGAAACAAGAAGTAGCTCCTGCGGTTGCATTGAAAACAACCAAGATAACACCTTTGATAACCCCAAAGAGAGCTCCAGCTAAAAGTGACATGAAGATGGTCCCAGGAATCATGAAGGTCTGCATGAAAATGTAAGTCGCACAATACCCTAAAACGAACTGCGCCGGATACTCATTCGCATAGTTTGCTAAGTTGTCTCTGCAAAAACCCATAATCAAAGATTACACCTTTATCAATCATAAAGCTCAAACATTGCGATTATCCTATTAAAAAATTGAATCTTTTATCAGTAAAGTTGTCATCTTTGAATGATAGATAAGAAAAGCAAAAGAAGTCATTTTGCTTGTTTTTATGTTACTTGAGCAAGCGGAGATCAGAGATGCTTCTTGGGAGCTTGAGTTTGCCGAATTCAGCAGCAGGCATGGTCATGTAGATACAGAAGAGACCAGAGGAGAAGACAAGGAAGACCCCGAGAGAAACCGCGAGTTCCCATCGGCTAAGAGGGAACCGATCGAGTTTAGATCGCTTTCCTGATGGAGAATCGTCGTCGTCAGATATCGCTCCAAGCTCTTCGTCTCTGATTAGATTCCGTGTCGGAGCCATCACCGAAATGCAGCGACAACGAGAAGAAGAAGGGCGGAGTTACGATTGGGTTTGTGTGTGGTTTTTGGGATCTTAGTTCATCTGAAAGATTCGATCTTGAGGGAAGATTCAGAGAGGGTTAGATCTGATTAATGAGAGAAAGCAAATCAATGAGGTTGTTGTTTGTACTTCAGATTAACGTACACACACGAAGCAAAAGGCGGAGGAAAACGTGTGTCCTTAGCTTTTTTTCTCCATTTTCATAATCTCCGAGTCCCGAGACTCGACGATGGGTCTTTACTAGACCTTCTATATGGCTGAGAAGGTTCTGACTAAGTTACAAGATCGAAAACCTCGGAATCCGTAAGAGGGTACGACCCACGGTAGTACGGTATATCGTCTTCTTCTATTCCCAATTTTTTTTTTTTTTTGGTTACTTGGTCAAATAATAGTTTCATTATTATTTACATTTTTCGGAATAATAATAGTTTCAAATTGCGTTAAAGTTTGTTCAAAATTGTGTTTTGTTCTTCCTCATCTTCTTTGCATGTTATAGACAATGACATATGGTGAGCTTTACGATTTTATTTCAATCCGTGCATTGTGGTATAATA
Organism: Sisymbrium irio; assembly: GCA_000411075.1. Classification (NCBI taxonomy): domain Eukaryota; kingdom Viridiplantae; phylum Streptophyta; class Magnoliopsida; order Brassicales; family Brassicaceae; genus Sisymbrium; species Sisymbrium irio. The sequence goes on along the minus strand of KE154860.1, from coordinate 68,368 downwards.
ATCATATATATGTGTACAAATATTGTTGGAATATCAATTCAAGTCAGGATATTTAGAAACATATTGTCTGATTTCTAAATAATATCTAACTTTTATTAGTATGATACATTTGGGAAAAGCTCAAAATGGATAATATTATATCAGTGGATAGAATTTCATGTGAACCTACAAAAATGGATGCTGCAAAGGTTAGGTGAAGAATTCCTAACGGTGCTATAAAATTTAGGAGAAGTCATTGGCCCATATGAAGCAAACAGGTCCAATAGATATTATTACCACTGAGGTTTGAAATATGAGCACATTTTTCGTGTTCCCCTAACTACTAGGCCACCATAGATAGATCTGGCGTGCAATATTGTCGTATACTTTAGAGATTTTTTTCGTTGATTTAATAAAGATGACTTACAAATTCGAGTAACAAAATAAATATGAATAGAAAACTCCAAGGGATAGATAACAAAAAATTCCACCTTTGTGAAATTCTCCAGGAAATCTCTAAGTATTAAACACAAATTTCTTTTACAAATACACAGTTATAAATGTTATTCTCCAGATGGAACAATTAAATCATAGAAACAAATCAATATAGTAGATGGTTTTTTTAATTACGAGTCAGGGAAGCATCCAAGAGAATGATGAATATTAGCTTCGACCTCATGATTATAGTTTTGATGAATGGAAGGAAGGAAGCTCTGTGCTGGGTTAAACGATTGCGTTTCGAATGAAGACATAAGGACATTAGGGTTTTGTGGATGTGTGACTTGTGTCTCAAGCAAGCTATCTAGTGTTCTCCAATCCACACAGTTGAAGCTCTTCTCTTCTTCTTGCTCGAAACTCTCGTTCTGATCTTTATTCGTCCCTAGACTCGGGGACAAGCTCGGGCTGTCCAGCTGAGGGAGCTCGATGTTGCCATATTGATTCAGCGATGAGGATACGTTATTGGTATTGTAGTGACTATTGCTCATAAGCATTTGGTTAAGGTTATGACTCGATGAAGAGGCACCGATATGATGACTCGTGTTCATTGTCGCTGAAGATGAGTAGTTGTTACTACTATCGACGTGGTAGAGCTGGTTCTGCCATGGCTCGTACCCTAGTGGCCTCTGGTTTGGAATCGGCTTCCTAAATGCTCGACACACCACCCAACCTTCCTCCTATAGTTAAAAAAAAAAACGGTTAATGACTTAGTCAACTCAGGCTTATTGGTTGTAGATGATTGGTTTGGCTGTGGCTATATCGATCTTTAAACGTGTACCTGAACCGGGGCAAGCTCGGAGTTTTGGAGGCGGTATTCGTGCATAATCCAATCGGATTTTCTTCCATTAGGAGCTCGACCCTTGTAGTAGACAAGTGTCTTCCGCATTCCTATGACGCTATTCTTTGAAAGCACCGCCTTGTCTCTACCGGTGGCCTTCCAGAACCCGGCCGCCGTGGCTCTATTGGTTCTAGTCCCGGTCGGGTACTTCCTATCCTTGTGGCTAAAGAAGTACCACTCGTTTTGCTCTTCATACCCTAGTTTGCATCTCGCTGCAATGCAACACCAAATACTTATGTCATAAATTTTCTTGGACCATAAAATATTAACATTATAATATTAGAAAAAAAAAGAAGATTGAAAAATGATGTGGTGAATTGTATATGGGTTAATTTATGATATATATGATTCTACTTTCCCACTCTCAACGAAAACAATCAACTGGTTTTTAATTTCAAAGGAGGAATTATGATTTATGATTGTACTGCATCTCTTAATTTTTCTTCGTAATATTCTGTTCACACTCACGTTTACAAAATCTTACAAGTCAAAGAAAGTAGGCTTTCTCATTCATTTCGCATGCCAATTTCATCGAATATTATTGGTTTTCAAAGATCATATATAAGTAAACAAATGTACTGACATTCCTTGCAAAAGATTAATTAGTGATAATCATATACAAAATCTACGTTGCTTACCTTGAATATCCCACGGCTCCATTTTGTAGAGATCGATCTCTACAATGACATCTAAAGAACTCTTCATTGAATTGATCTTCCTATCTAGGTAATAACCCACGAGCTCTTCCTCTGTTGGATGGAATCGGAATCCCGGTGGCATACACGATTGCATTATGTTATCCATCCAGAACGATCCTGTAAACGTATATATTTCCGGAAATTGTTAGAGAAATGAGTAAGAAACGAGATGGATAAACGAGAAAGAAGAGAATGATATGAAGGGAAATGTATTGTATATAAACTTAAGCGTGTCTTTTTGGAAGCTATTGCGAAAACCTTAGACAAACAAGGCACAACCTTAAAGTTTTGTTTTTGGGACCAAAACCAAAGCCTACTACAAGCTTCTTATTTTTAATTATAAGAAAGGGATCGAATGGCTCTTGGGTCCAATGAAATTCCAAAAGCTGTGTTGGGTAATGATAGTGATGTTACACACGGACACACATGATAATATATTAAATATAAATATACACATACATATATATGATTTCACATGTAGATGGATAATATATCCAAAATCTTAGATCTTTAAGCTTAAGGCTATAGCTATTATATGTTTCTGATGATGGCTATGATGTATTTCCTTGGGACCACCCAACTATGGAGGAGCTCTTACTATTTTACAAGAAAAAAATAATAATAACAAAAGTTTGATAGTGAAAGTTTTTGGATATTTTTTTTGTCAGAAAGCATTAGGTTTAAGGGTTTGTTTCGCCTTGTTCATACCGAACGATGCTTATAAACGAAAAGATTCGAAGTTTATACACTATGTACTATATAATATATAAAAATTACTTTATACTATAACATAAGTTGCAAGACCTAAAATATACAGGAAGTATATATGTTTATGTTGTATATAGAATATAATCATATAAATGGATGCATAGCCGAAAAGCTTGACGGGTGGAAGTCACTGAGGTTGATGTTCCTTTGAGTGTATTACACACTCTTGTATTGAGTATATCCCTATACTATCTATATATTATTAATTTTAATGGTGCAACAGCAATTAATTTCTAAGAAACAATAATTTCGTTGAAAAAAACATAGATTTCGAAATCCCCACATTCCTTTCAGTTTTCCGTTTACTCCAAATTTTGTGGGTCAATGTCCACACATACACATATTTGTATACTATTCAAAATATGAATCTTCATACAGCATATCCCATACTCTATGTATGCAAGTATATATGATGAAAATGCAAAACAGAAACGCTGATGCATCATCATAGTTCATGCATGTATTTCTATAGTATATACATATATTTTGTGTGTAGATAAAAAACCTAAAAGGAATAATGAGTTGGAACTTACGAGCTAATACAGATTGGACGAAGGGCTTGTGGGAAATAAGCGATTTCCACAAGAACGATCTGAAAAAAGGTAGCAAAAGGAAGAAGGAGAGAAGAGTTTGAAAATCTCTGCTGTGGATTGAATGATGAGTGTTTATATAACAAGACAAGAGATAGGCTTTTGATTAATTAGATCACATGTATATGGACCATCTAGAAATCTTAGAGTGTATGTATATAGGCTTATGATGTGAATATGCTTATTTATATAAATGGAAGTGTGTGTCATGTGGGTGCAAAATGATGATATAAGGAGAGGGAGGAGAAGAAGAAGAAGATGGAGATGGAGCAAGGATTTGATTGCGCGTGGGATAGACATCTACGCCTTGTTTTTGGACGGCTCTACTCTCTCTTTCTCTCTCTCTAACCGCAAATTTTTGTTTAAAGTTTTTCCAAGCTTCTCCACTTTACCGGCAGTTACTGCACAACACAACTTTTGTTAGTTGTCTATATTGTTTACTAGTTATTAATTACATCTCATGAGATTAGAAAGAAATAAAAAAAACTTTTTCAAAGTTATATATCAAAGTTATATGTGTGATTAGCGATTCTTATGTGGCATTAGGTTAAATAATAATAATGCTCTGAATAACACCAATTTTTTATATATAAATATTACAAATTTTAGTTTGGTTTGATTATAATAATTAAATAATACAAACAACTCTAGTAGTTTAGCCTAGTCAAAATATTATAAATTACTATCCTGGTTTCTTACGTACTGTATGCATAATGTATATAGTTAACGAAAAAGATGTAATGTTAACAATTCAAAGATAAACTTAGATATGTGTCTTTTTATAATATGTCTCGTTAATGTGTCCTTTTGTACAATATGTCTCGTTAACCCATTGATAAATATGAGGACAGCGGAATTAACTATATTAACTTTTTTTGCAAGAACTATACCCTCAAGGTCAAAAGAATTTACACGCATGTACATTTTTATGGATATCTTTTTAAGAAAGAATGTAAATTTATGGATTAATTACTACGTAAATCTCACTCAATATACAACGGCATCAAGTTTTATTATGTAATATAGGGAATACATAATTAATAATTCCAAGTCTTAGATCCACTGGAAACCACAATCCCCAAATTTCATTTAATAAAATTATTAAAATATTTTTCAGATTTATAGTAAACCTAAAGGAACGAACGTTGGCCATTAAACATGACGAATCGTGTCTGTTTGTACAATTATATAAAACCAAGAAATAGAAATAAAGAGATGAGTAAAACAGAGGAAGATGTTCTTAAGTCTTTCTGCAGCAATCCAGCTCCCATTGTCTGGTTGGTGGCGCCGTCCTTAACACGTGTCGATGTGGATGTTAGACACGTGGAAGAAGACCTGTTTCTATCACATAACTAATCATTTGTTCCTCATCTGATATCCGCTTGTCCGGTCCCACCAAAGCCGTTGGCTGTCGTTTTTTACGTTTTACCTCACCCTTTCGGCTTGTGACGTCATCTCAGTAACTCATTGACCCTAGTCCAAAGAAAAATCCAAAAACTAAAGAATCATGATTTTTGGAGCTAGTGAAGACTGAAGAGGGGTGACAAGGGAGGCACAAAAATTAAGATAGATGGATATATACAAAAAGAAAAATAAATATGTATAATAAAATAACAAGAAATGGGTACTAAAATGGGAAAGGACAGTTTTTAAATGGAAAAGGAATTCAATAAAAGTTGGATTTTAGAAATGAGAAGAAAAAGCACTTGATTTTGGTTTCAGTTTCACATGCATGCCTACTTGTCTAGTGTCTACTGTGTGAAAGAACCCTTAAAGTTCAAATCCCGAGGATTTACCTCCAACCCTTTCACACTATTCACTTTTTTTCAGCATAGAAGTTTTATATATGTGCCTCGATCCCTATATTTCCTTTTCTCTAATCATAGTGTCTCTAACTCTGAGGATGAAATTTTATTTTATATACCCCCTATTTATTATATATTTTTTTTTTAATATGGACTCTTTTGTGTGTGAATATAATAAGCCTGTCCGCTAAATTGATTTAGTATCTATTACGTATTCTATGATGGGTTTCACAGTGTTTATGAACTAATATATAACATAAGATAGCAATATCTGAGATGCGTACCATATATATAACTAACAGTAAAACCTTTTCTTTTTTTACAAATGTGTTTATTTACGAAAGGATTTCTCTCTCTGTAATGACGTTGTATTGAATATATTGGATGATCAGAATCATAGTGCGTGTGTACTTGACACTAACACTAATTATAATTAGCGTTAACGGTAATTATTGGGGTTAGTAGGCAAATAAATTAGTCAATCACATATTTAACGGTGCATTACCACTACAATTAGTGGAATATTTTCACCCCGACAGAGGTCAACGTGCTAGCTGCTGTTCTCAATTGACATTTTGATCTGAAGTTTTTTTATCCACTAAAAATGAACTGTAGAAGATAGTGACGCCACTGTAAATTGCTGAATATGATTCCATCCTGACTATTGGCTGGCCGGTTTAATACCTTGCGATATTTATTAAATTATATTAAGTAAAATATTAAAGCACGAGAACAAAAGTAATTGATACATTAGACGCACGATTTTTTTGGAGGCTGCCACTTTACCGTCCACGAATTAAAAGGTTATCAATATCACGCCAATATATTGAAAATTTGATACATTGGTCCAAAGACTCAAAGGTCTAGCTTAATTTACCGGTCGTAGAATTTGAGGAAATCATTGATCCTAAGAAAAATCATCCCATAGAGTCAAACAATAACAAGGCCATCTCAATTTGGTTAAATGATTTTTTTAAAAAGAATATTTGAATTTTGTTATCAAAATAATGTTGTGACCGAGGCATAGTAATTTACCCGATCATGATCGACATTTTGGTCGATACATTGAATAATATACATTCTTTTACTCCTTAAATTTTTTTAAATTATACTCTTAAAATAATGTCTTACAATTTTTTTATATAAGTACCAGAATATAATTAAGAAACATAATTTTTTATAAAAACTAAAAAAATTATCTTAAATATTTATACTATTAAAACAGAAGCACTCCTTAGAAACTAACCTCTCCTTAAAA
>KE154860.1:45751-61653 GCA_000411075.1 Sisymbrium irio | reverse complement strand
AAATGAAAATTAAATGAGAAATAATTTAAGTAACTTATAATAACAAATTTAATATTGTTCAAATTTGACAATATTAAGAATAATTAAAGGTTAGTTATCTCTAATTCGAAAATATTTATGTTTTGTATATACATGTTATAAAAATATTTATAAAATATCATAAATTATTATTAAAATCATGATTTTATATTATAACTTCAGTTAGAATTTAATAAATGTGATTCATCACGGATTGAAATTTTTACAAAATAACAAAGAATTTAAAAAATATATATCCCGGGCTTCGGAAGCCCGGGTTAAAATCTAGTAAAATGTTAAAGATGAGATAAATCTCGGATTATACGTAAAATTCAGCTAATTTCATAATCAAAGCTTCAAATATGATCTATGATCTCACAGATCACAATTAATATTCTTCATTAATCTTTCTATTGAGTTTTGGGTAATTAATTAGTATGAACTGTATAGGCTACTTTGTTTTTGGATAAAATATATATAGTATTTATTTCATCATACTTAAAGTGTGGTATGCTATGAAACTTAAATTTTGAAACAAAACAGTTTTGGTCCGTAATGAATTAGTAATAGTATCCATCCCCACAAAAAAAAGAATAATTTAATTTCCAAACAATGAATCCATCTTGTTTATTGGCGTCATTAGACTTTAGTAAGAGTGAGTAGTTTTATACCTATATAGTTGGTTAATTTTGAATGTTTAAGGAGAAATGTGCGTCTAATTGGGTCTATAACTCAATCAAAAATGTAAATCATGAACTTAATCTGATAAAATCATTACAATCTGATGTGATCTACCGACCTTTCACTTTCGTTTTATTTATATATATTGTAGTCCATTTCTATTGGACTGCTCATCAAACTCCCAACAAACAATATACTGGACTATAAAATTATGGCCGCACACCCTTCTCTCTATTGGTCACTTCGAAGATTAGTCACACATAATATTATATTACACTATCTGAGAAAATTTACAAGATCCGACGGTAAATGCATCAACTACCAACTCTTATTTTTGAAGATCACTGATTTAACTAAACAAGGAATCGCTTATCGAAAAATAATGATCTTATTCAAATACCTGAATTGAACTATAAAGCAATGCTAAAATAGCGAGAAATACTTGAGAATGTGTATTATGCGAATCAACTATGGATCAATGCCTAAAATAGCATTTCAGGGGATTGACTGAGGTCAAATAAGATATTTTTCGGTGACATGTTGGATAAATAGATTAAATAAATCAAAGAAAGTTTCCTGAAAAAGAAAGAAATAGATTTGCTTTGGCTGAAAGAGTTAGCTTAGGATCTTGTCTTAGATTCTATCCTAACTGAACTTTGAAAACGACATGTATCTAGAAACTGCCGCCTGTACGCTTATTTTATTTACCACTTATATAACATATATAATAAGAAGTGATTGACCACTTAATTTGTAGTCAAAATTACACATATGAGGTTATTTTGTGTACACGAAAAATATAATTCCATGTACAAATTAGTGGTTGCACCACTTCTTTAGGCATCTTATATACATAGCCAAAAAACCTAATTAGAAGCATGTATATAATCGAAGAACTTGATCATGCATATAAACAGTCGCTTATATTATATATACATGCATACGGGTATTTTGCATGCAAGCAAACTTAGTAATTATTCTGTTTTGTTGTTTGATAGCTTAATAATTATTCATAAGTTTTAAAGATGTGAAAAAAGCTAATGATAGACAATCCACCAATATATCATTTTGTTTCTATACATGTATTCTCGCTAAGTTTTATATATGGTATTACTTTAAGCATTCGAGTCATATGTTTAAAGTCTGTTGTACCTTTAACAAGAAAGAATAAACTATATTGTAACAACTGTTGTGCTTAAGAGTTATGAATCACTGAATTAATAAATATAATTCCCTCAAAATACTTTCGTATGCTTTTTTCTAATGACCTCACACTCACAGAAATATATGTATTTTTTTTTTTTTGAAACTTTAAATATATGTATTTGCACCTTGAAGATATCATACCCACCTATAAATTCTTACCAGCCGATCTTAGTGAAAAGAATAATAATTAAGAGATAGAAAGTCATTATTAGTGATACTCATAGCTAGGCTATATATATTAATCATCGTCGAATTTTAATTTTTTAATAGGTATTGATTTCAAATTTGTCTTTATGTGAGAATGTTCGGAAAATCTCTCTCTCACTCTTTTGGGTACGGATGCTAGGAAAACTGTTATCTATATATGAGAGTAACACTTAGATCTATATATTATACATATGAAGAATCTGAACACTATATATCTTTAAACTGCGAACCCTAATTGATAATCTATTTCAAACTAATATCTACATTTGCCCCTTAAAGTGAAATAAAAATTTCAGATGTGGATTTTTAATACGTACGTACTCGATGGTTTACATGCCTCTAAGATTCCAATGGAAAGGGATATATATACTCCTTTGAGAAAGAAAAAAAAAACAATAGAACAGTGAATAGTGATATGTTAGTCGTTTTTCATGGTGGTAACGCTAGCTATAGATTAATAAACCAAAAAATGTTATCGAACGATAAAATGGAAAAACAAATAATAATAAAAGTGATGGTGTGATGGTAACTCCGAAATAGGCTGAATAGCTTATTTTTTCAGAAAGTTCTTTTAGCAAGGCGCTTTTTTTTCGTTTTTCACCTCATGATATTTTCCTCACAAACAAAAAATATATTGCAGTTGATAAATTTACGAACTAGTAAATTGTTGACAATAAAAAAGAAAAAAATAAAATGATTTAAAGACAAACAAAATTGATAAATTAAAATGGCAGAGCAAAATCAAAAGTACTCATCTGTTAAGATTGATTGAGGAATTAAAATTGGCGTAAATAATGATTAATGAAAGTTATCATTAGCCGCAATTAATGATGAACGGACGGTGGATGAAGATCGATCACTAATTCTCCAAGTGACCCCTACAGCCTCCTCTACTTGTCTCCCTATTCCACATCCTATTTGGTAACCATTAAGTCAAGATTTCCCATTTCATTTTTAATTTTGATAATCTTTAGTGTAGATATTTACTGTTTAGTACTTCAAACATGTACAAACAATTTTCTCGTTTGGTTTTTGAAGAAGAGACCAGAAGTGAAGAGAAAGCATGAGGGCATATCTGTGTGTTTAGGGCGGTTTAGTGGGACTGCTCATAACTAAATTTTGATTTCGTGAGATTGCAGCTTTATTACAGTATATCAGATAACTGTTACATACTATTATAATTATTATTAAATAAATTTAATCATTTAAAATTTTTCTATTATTGGAAATTTTCAATCTTCTCTCATTATTTTTTTATCATTTGTTTTTGTATCATGTTATGAGTAAAATCAACGACAACATAAATCAGAACAAGACCTTCCAAAACCTCCTTTTCCCTTCTCTTTGATCCTTTCTATCATTTCTGCGTGTACCGTACAAGTCCTGGATTAAATTTTGTTTTTCAATGTATATAAATTTGTTTTAATTTATTCCGCGATATTTGACCAATATATTTACATTCATACAATAAATTTTGGTTTAATAAAATTATGAGTCGAATATACAGTTAATGTAGTATATATATATACGGCTAAAACACTTACATAATTTAGCTTGAGACGCGAACAATTTAAGTTAATCAAAAGAGTTATACTCTATTGCTTTATAGGCTGGTTTAGCGATTAAGAATTTTTTGTCATATATTATTTGATTTCCTTTTTAAACATCTATATAACATTAACTTAATTTTACTTGGATCAAATTTTGTTGAAGTTTAATTTTTTATAAAGAATAAATAATTTTTAAACAATTTATGCATAATTACCCATTTTATAAAGTAAAACGGAAGCATAAAAGTATAATGTCGGGTGTGATATTTTCATACATCATATTTTTAATTAAAATCAGATAATCTAAGACCCAAAAACCAAATATCTTGAATGTTTCAACAATGGATAACCGAAATTCAGCTTTTATCCAACTATTATCCAGGAACCATAACAATTGATTAATAAGACGAGGAAACTGAAAACAATGTAATGATGAGAGAAGCAAAAACTTCTAGAGGTAAGAATGGAACAGAGGGACTTTGATGATGACATGTCGGCCCACACCCCCCAAGTTGTCTCGTTGATCCTATTGCTTCCCTCATACTTATTCTTACATTTTATATTTTAGTTTTCTTTTTGTCTTTCTTTTAGGTTCCTTTACAGCTTAATTGTTTTAAATTACAAATTTTTTTAAAAAAAATTAATGAACTTTTCTTCTATTATTAATAAATGGTTTGATGGCTTTTGTTAAGCAAGGGACAAAATTTTGTTTTATTTTAGAAAATAGTTAGTGACTAGGTTTTACAAAATACTTCATATGGACCCTTCTGTGAATGGATGTAGGAAGACCGATCTCGGTGGTTTGTCAAATGTAAATGCATAGCAAAATAACAGAATAACTGAATCCAAAATACTTTTCGTAAAATAATTAATGATGAATTTAGTATAAATAAGTTAATAATAATTTTTATATGTTTTCAACAACTAGTTGTATTATACAGCAAAACAACTTACCAAAAACGTAAAATTTGATCGATATAATAAATTATAGAAAAATACCAAAACTATATTTCCCAAAAAGTGAAAACATGAACAAGTCCATATTTCTATTTCTGTGTGTGGATTAATAAAGAATCAGGTGCTTAAGCCGAATAGTGCAATACTGCAATAGATGAGATGAGTTAGGGCTTTAAGAGAGAGGACAAGAGGTTACACCTTCAACAAGAAGAAACAGTTTGGATTTGAGTCCGACCCGACCAGAATTAACCAACTCCTAGTCACTAGTCAGAATAGTTCCTTGTCAAAATTGTTTCGGCTTCAATATGCTCCATCAATAAGTTCTGCAGTTGGGCCTTAGCTTCAATAGTCTCCATCAACAAATTCTACAATTGGGCTTAGGCACAATACTACAAGAAAGATTTTCCTTATTGTAAATACCTCATTAAATAAAGTCTGAGCTAAACATGAATCCAGCAAAGTGAAAAAACAAACAAAAACAGAAAGGAAGAAATTTCACAGTTTATTGTTTTGTTTCAAACAAATGAGAGAAGTCAATAAAATTGCTTAAGACAATCCATGAGAGCATCAGTGTGTTCGGGTTTCCCAGCAGAAACTCGAACATAACCTTTAAGCTCTTGACTGTTGTAATGACGAACCATCACACCCATTTTAGCCAAATCCTCTTTCAGCTTCTTTGCGTCCATTCCAGATGTAACCTCACAGAGAATAAAATTCGAATGGCTCGGGTAAGGGTTCAAGAAAGGAACTTCTTTCAATAGCCCAAAAAGCCTTTCTCTTTCGCGTACCAAAGCGTCTCTCACATCTTCCAAGTACTTCCCGTTTGAAAGTGCTGCCAATGCAGCTACTTCTCCTGCAACGGAGACGTTATAAGGCTGTTTCGCTCTCCACATGTACTCTATTATGCTCAATGGAAACGCTCCATATCCAACTCGAAGCCCGGCCAAACCTGTAACGTCATCATAAGTACTCTTACATGCAGACTTTCTTTTTCACATGTTATGTTTAGATTATACAGTTTCACTCGTCAATGAACGTAAGTTTTACCCGCTCGTTTGCTAAATGTGCGGAGAACGATTAGGTTTTCATACTTCTTCACCCATTTCATCCTTGATTCAACTCCTGAGAATTCGATGTAAGCCTCATCTAGGACGACAAGTATTGGCATGTCTAGAATCTTCAGGAGATCGTCTTCGCTGATGATACTGTTGTAACAAAACAAAACTCATGAAGGACTAAACAAAGTTCATCTTTTTCTTTTGTGTTTAGAGAGTTGCTTGCTTTACCTCCCGTCTGGATTGTTGGGAGAAGTTAGGAATATGCATTTGGGTTTTTCTAGTTCAACAACTTCAGCGATGCGGTTTACGTTCAAGCTGAAATCAGGATTCCTTGGAACTGTGAAGCAAACAAAAGACCAACGTGTCTTAAGACCATATGCAATAGAGAAAGATGAAGAGACTGAAAACACACGCGAAAGTATTACTCTTTCACCTTTAATGACACCCGCTCCGTTCACAGCAGCATCAAACACATACATTGAGAAAGTCGGAGGACAGTCTATGATCTTCTCACCAGGATCCAACACGCATCTGCAAGACACAAAGTTTAGTTAAGAAAATGCGGTTTTGGTGAGGAAAACACTCACATTTACCGAAAAAACAATCAAATCCCTTAAGGCAGAAAGAACCTCATGATCAAATCGATTAATTCGTCAGCGCCACAGCCAACAAGTATGTATTCTGACTCAAGACCAGAGTCTTGAGCGAGTGCCTCACGAAGTCTCCGACTTTGAGGATCAGGGTAAACGTAAGGGAATTTCATATTGCCTAGTGCTTCAAAAACCTACACAGAGCATCTGAAACCTGAACTCAGGAAGCTTGAAGCAATAACAAAACTACCCTTTTTCTGCTTATCAATCAAACATATCAGTGAGTAGTAAGTGAGAGTGACTTGCCTCTGGAGGAGGACCATACGGGTTCTCATTAGCATCTAACTTAACAATATCCTCAGGCTTTCTTCCCAATTGAGCAGACAACACCTAGTTTACAAACACACAAAGTGCACAAGTCAACCCTCAGACCAAACTAAAGAATGCTACGAAATTGAGGAAGATAATGATAAAAATCACCTCAAAGGGTAAGATTGGCTGATAAGCAGCTAATTGCCTCAAATGTGGACGGATGAAAGAGTCTCCTCCCATGGTTAAGTTGTTGGATTCGTCAACAGCACTTGACGACTGAACACAATAAACCCTACTGATGTTTCTCCTCAAAGCCTGAGACTTTCGAAGATTAGTCTCCGAACAATGAATGGAGAATGATGGAGCGCCCTGAACATCGATCACACCCATCAGTCGAGGTGTACGAGGAGAGTGGAGGAAGCAGTTTAATCCTATCAATCTCAATGGATTAGCAAATGATTATTGGGGTCAAAGATGGAATCTTTTAAACCTGAAGGGTAAATCAGAAAGAGAGGGCCAAATGGGGTCAACGAGAGAACAACCCTAAGGACACGAGAAGAGGCGAATAGAAAGACTGAAATCATACAAAAGCTAAGATTTTGCTATGACCCACTTAACGATTCGCAGACAAAAGTTGGAATTTTTTTTATATGCTCTGAAATCTGAAGAGTCGGGCTCAGCCCGAAACAGAATCTGAAACCCGGGTTTTGAAGATTCGGGTCGGGTGGGGAATATTAGGATTTAGGAGTGGTCAATACTCTCAATGGAGTAGTAGTTGCCGGTCCATTTCTTGACTTGTAGAAATGGTTGCAAAGTCTTCTTCTAAGTGTGTTATATCAAAAGTCTTTCTCTTCCACTCTCCCAACGATTCCGGAGGAAAAATCTCTATTATAGTTTCTGATTCTTGAACATGATTCATTCTCACTCCAATCAATAAATAAATATATATATAATAAAAAATTCATGGTCATCTTTAGTGTACAAAGGTTTTAGATCTCTTTATGTACTTTAAATTTCTTTGCATATGGTACAAAATGTGGAAAAAACCGTTTGGTTCTTTGCACAACATAAAACAATGATCAGGTAAGAGATACTATTTGCTTTGATCAATAACGTTGTATTGTACCAATGTAGGACAACTTTATTTATACCGCCTCTTGTCTAACGACGTAGATATTTGTTGTATCACTATTTTCTATATGATATACACTTATACAGACATAGATCCTATTGATTAGAGAAATTATAAGTGCAGTATTTTAGTCAGTACACATATTTACAATCACACATTTATTATTAGAGTGATATCAAATCTGGCATGAAAAGGCAAATATCAAATCAATACAAATGGAATGTTTCAAAATAGAACTTAAAAGTTTTCTGGCGGTAAAATGATTAGATAACATACTTTCCAGAGCAAACTTTTTTCACTTTCCTTTGTCTGAAACTAGAAAAATATCCAACCTATACTATTTCATCCTCTTACTCTATTCCTCTTCCATTTTTCACCTTATAAAATGAATACATATTGAGACCAAACCCCACGCAAGAAGCAAATTAAACACTCTAAAATCCAAATAATGTATGTTCTTAAAATTTAGTCCCCTAAAATTGATTGTTTTGAACCACCACCCAAAACTACAAATATAATTTTTCTGTTTTAAGACGATTTTAGTTTCTTCGTTCACAAAAAGCCCCGTAACTTACGAATTCTACCAAAACACCCCCCTCTCCAAGTCACAGTTATCACGGTGAGATCACCGTGGATGAGTTTTCGCCGGCGATCTCTGAGAAGAACTCCGTAAAACAAGAAGCTTCTTCAACATTCTCATCAACACCAACACGTTAGGACTGATCTTCTTCTTAGGCGGCGTCTTCTTGGTTAACTTCATCCCGCACCCCACGGCCACAGCAGCAGAGCTCTCGTCCGAAAACAAAGAGGATTTCTTCTCTCCAACATCTCGACCGGACTCGATCCTAAGACTCTGGCTTCTCGGTGGAAGCTCTTCGTTGAGATCTTCCCAAAGCATATCCATTTTCTCCTCTGCTCTATCGGTCCAAAGACTTCTACTTTCCACGTATGAGAAGCTCTTTGTCTGATCGTTACCATCGTCTTTTCCGATGACTAGTCTCGCCAAACCTCTGTCGTGATCTCCTCGGCGGAAACTCTCCGGCGAGTGTTTCCACAATGGAGGTGATTCGTTGCCAGAAAAGTGAGAAGAATCTTGGGAAGCGAGCAGTGGAAAGCTGAATTCTTCAGAAGACACAGTAGACATTTTCTGGGATCAAGAAACTAGAAAGTAGAATCTTTATTAGATATTTATTACAAAGAACAAAGAAGACAGACGAAGAAGAAGAAGAGAGGACCCAATGAGATAACACACACGGTTTGTCTTTTGTTGGTGATGTTGGATTCGTTGCTCTGTTTCTTTTTTCTAGTTCAACTGCTACAACAAGTTTCTCTCTTTTTTTTTCTTTTTTCTTCTTCTGATAATTTGGGTGTTGCAGAGGAAAGATTTTAGTTTATTTCGTAATTAAGGTGATCTTTTCATATGGGTTTGAGTGTTTTTTATTTTGGTAACAAATACAAATTTTGTCTTCTAGTGGATTCTTTTTAAAAATTCCTCTGTTTTTAAACGATTAATTTCTCAATCAGTCGATTGTAATTTTCTATTTTAGGTAGTTTATACTTTATAGCCTTATATAGGTGACTACGTACATTTGTAATTTCAAATCGGGTTTTTTACATGAATTTAACATAAATGTGAAAAGAGAGACTGTATGGTGTTATACAGTTAAGATAAATTAAATTGGTGATTAACTCTTCTTTAAGTTATAAAATGTATCGAAAGAGTTTAATGAGAGGGACATAGCGCAGTTTCAATTTGACATCTCATCTACCAGCGGAGTGATTGATTGAGGAAAGATGAACATAAAACTTTTGTCTCTATCTATTTATCATCAATGTTATAACTCCACGTTTCCACCTCATGAAAATACTCTTCCTTCAAACAATTGACCAACCATGTGTTTCATAACATTCAAAGTCTCCATTTTTTCAATCTTTTGTTTTTCAAATGGTTTAAACCAACCAACGGAGAAAATAGAAGGCTAAATAGATAATCAAAGATTCAAATATTGTTAAATTTCAGTTTATATATGCTTGTAAAAGACCAATGTAAGCAAAACCCATCTCTGTTATATAAAAAAATCTTAAAGGTCACAACAGGGTTTATGCGTGGGTGTGTGCTAATGCCGTATGTTTAATGAAGTCACAGCATATTTACCGATAAGAAGATAGAGATGATCTGAGATCTCGTCCTCTTTGCTTCTTTTTACTTTCCTCGATCTTCTTGAACCATCTGTATTTGTTAGGACAGAAGAACCATGGTCTATGTTCAATTGTAGATCGAGATAAGGGAAAAAGGTTGAGGCTCTCTGGCTTGTAGTTATCGCAGTAGACCAGAAAACAAAGCAATAACAGCTTTTAAGGTGACCGGAGAGATTCTTGGCGTCTAAGTGGGATGCCTTCTGATTCAAAGCCATCCTCATCCGCATGCTTGCTTACACGCAATGGTAATATTACTGACGAACCTGCAATAACATAGCAATAACAATCAGTTCCAAATTCTCAGAAACTCCAGAAGGATACATTATGTGCAGCTATCTTTTTGTCAATCGTGAAGAGCTATGTTCCTCAAATTCTAGCTAGAAGTGCGTGCATAAATCTATATACATCTATTATGCATATTATTGTTTTCTTACTGAACGCAATAACATTCAATGTTCTTGCCCGTCAGAAAAACGTATCTTCCAAGATGAAGAAAAGACACAGATGCATGAAAAGTGCCATAAATGAAATAAAGTAGCGCACCCTCAACCATGTCCTTCGTTCTATGGAGAAGAAAAGTGCCTGAAAGTATTGTAACAAATCCACACATTTCTGTGACAATTTGAGTACCGTTTTGCCGATCCCAGTCCTGTATATAAACAGAGAGCACCATAAAGTAGAGTGATTTGATTCATGTACCAAAGCAACAATCAGAATACAAGGGTATATATATTTTGTGGCGGAAGGTTTACCTTGAACATGATAACACTGGCCAATATAGTTAGTGATGTGAACATTACGTAGTATATAGGTGATACTATAGCTGTATTGAATGTATCAAGAGCCTGCAAGTGAAAGCAATAGAAAAAAACGCAGATAGTTTATTAAGCAAGAAAGACGTCTAATTACCTATGTTAAATTCGATTGTATTGAAAATCGTCTAACGGATACTTACCTTGTTTAAGTAGTTCAACTGGGTTATAACGCAGGTTAGTACGACCAAGGTAAATACCCAAGTTTGAGGGTAGAATAACTGATTCGTTCCAGAAAATGTCAGCTTTAGTGCTATTCCAAGTGCTTTAACACTCATTACCTGTTCACATGTTTTGAAAATATTAGTTTCAGAAGAGTTGATCAATGGTCTTTTTTTAAAAAAGAAAAGCAAAATAAGATTTTTAAACTGGAAATATCAGAAACAACATACCGATAATGATCCCACAAGCGAGCAAATACCGATGTAGACCATTACGTTTGTCTGCCCATATTGGGGCACATAACGGATGATAAGAAACACAGCAGCACCAATTATCAGGCTCGCATAGAACATGAATGCTGAAACAAACTAGAAGAAAGTTAGAAAATTGAATAGAAGAGGGAAAAGATTCATGACATTGGTTCCAATTACTATCTCCCACACAATGGAACATTACAGTGCCATCAAACAAAAAACGGACCTGGTTCTGTGGCAAGATTCCAAACTTCAAGCACAGAATCAATTTCTTGTTCTTGAGGGGCATGTAAGACAATCGTCGTGGAACCCACAACACACAAGGCACAGCCAAGAACCCCAAAGATGTGCAGTTTCTCCCGTAATATAATATGAGCTAAAACAGCACTGAGATTCATAGAAAGAAAAAGTGTATAAGAGAAAGCAAAACACTGAATTGAATCGAAAGATACAAAAATCAGACATGAGTATATTCTCTTGCCTGATGATAATACTGAGTGCGCCAAGAGGAGTGACAAGTATAGCCGGTGCAAATGCGTAAGCAGCAAAATTGGCAATCTCACCAAGTAACACTGGAAGCAGCATAAAACCAATGAGAAACCAAACCGAGAAAATAGTATCACTAATAAGAAAAAGACAGCAAAAAAGGCCAAAGGAACAAGACTCACTTGTTGTCATGCCGATCCACCAAAGAGGCTCGTAAAGATAAGAATACCCACCAACACCTACGAGTATAATCAGATCCAGTATTATACAATGTACACAACAACATCTACACACCCACAATGTGGTGAAGTTCAAATCTGATCACAAATGTCTACTGATATGTTCAAGATCCCAGCTTTTCTCCTAAGGAAACAATCTGAGAATTTTCGTTCCAAAATCAAACAAAGTGACAAGCTTTATTGTTCAGTGTACATGTCCACATTGCAGAAGTAGTTGAATTGGGATTTACCTGCCCTAGTCCCAGTGGAGGCAGCTTTCTTAAGACCTTTCTTCTTGACGATGAAAGAAGCTCCGATGAATAAACTAGAAGAAATCGCCAACACCAAACCCTTTATGTTATCAGACGACATTCCTTTGTAAGAATCTCGCCACCCTCCACCTCCTACTGATTCCCCCATTTCTCCCCAAAGTTGGAGTCTTTTTTCCCCTCTTTCTTTAAACTTCAACCCTAAAACCCACCAGATCGAGGACTTGAGATGTGAGAACAGAAACCAAACTGATTGCTGCTTTCTCCGGTACAGAAAGTAGAGGAAGCTGCTTAACCGGAGAAGGAGATATGATAGATCGGGAAGATCTAGAGAGGAAGGTGAGAGGAGGAGGATTGAAGGAGGCTTTGGGACCAAAAAAGGAAACGCTTTGGAGAAAGTTAATGACTGATGACCCTACTTCCGTCACTTTCCGGCGCCACCTTTCTTTTTTTCTTTTCTTTTTCTTTTTTCTTTTACTAAACACATAACCAAAAAAAAGAAAATCACAAAAACAATTAAATTTAAAACAACACTTGTTAAATTTATAGTGAGGTAATTAGTTCTTTTTTTTTTTAAAACATACAGTAATTAGTTACATTATTTATACTGTAATGTTTAAACATAGATTTTGTGGTGTGAGTTATAATGTTCTGTCGTTTCGTAACAAGTGTTGATCTATAAATCTATAGACATAATTTATGCCACATTCCTGAATGATAATCGTTTCGGTATGTCTCTCTCCGACCAATTATGTTCTTTTGAATTCAGCATCGTTTCATGTACTTACTTTTTTTTTTTAGTCTGCAAATCTATATGCCTTATTTAATATGGCTATGGACTGCTATCAACTTTGGTTTTATTTGATTTGGGTCCGGTTATATGATTTACTCTGGCAAGCTGTCTGATGTAAAAAGGCTACACAAAAGCTCGTTGTAGAAAACGCGACTTCGATGAGCTAACGATGATACAAAGTTAAAAGCTTTTAAAAAGTTTGTATTTAGAATAACCAGATTTATCATTTTCATCACCTAAGGTTAAATTTTATACACATATTGGGCAGGGCCGTAAAGGCCCAGTTTCAGAGTTTGACATTTTAGGTTAACAGATTTCTATATGTTTACTTGGGCTCCCATTCTATACGGATCCATAAAATTGTTTGGGTCCAGAAAAATAGCTCGATATAATCAAACAGAAAAATATTTGTTTTTGAACTTAATAATTTGGGTTTGGTTTTTTCTTTTGGGGTTAATAAAAAATTCACAGTACCTATCTCTACAATATTAATTAGCAAATACAAATATTGAGAAACTTAAAAAAACCTTATTAACGAAAAGTGTCATTGAGTTAATTTACAAATGTTGTTTCCTAACAAATATAATAACCGATCTAAAATTTCTATTTTACACGTTTAAAAAAACATAAAATTTAATCAAATTGTTTTTATATCCTTCTATTCTTCTATTTTAACAAATTATAAAATATCAAACATATCAGACTAATTATACTCTAAACTCCACAATACATTTTTATATAATATCAGTATTTGTTTAATTATATTTCCTAAACCTAAAATTTCTAAAATATTAAACCAAAACAAAATATGGTTCATAAATAATACAATTTTTCTAATTCCAACAAAGAAAATTAATACAACAAACAGCTTCATTTAATAGATTAATCTTCCATATAAAAAAAATTTATCAGTTATCATGATTTTGACATAAAAAAATATTCCTGCATGTAAAATGGGTAAAATCTTAATTGAAATTAATTACCTAAATCTCTCTCTATGGTCAAAACTATTCAACATTTTCTTCGTGTTAAACAAACTGTAAAAAATTATTATCAGGATTTTCTTTTATTTTGAGAATTTTTTTTTCTCTAGATTTCTTCAGTTTATTTTATCATAGTCAAAATAGTTATTGATAGCCATAAACATTTTTTTTTAAAAGATAAAATCTATTTTAAATTGATAATCGATAACCAGAACAAGAAACTACTGAAAGGGTGAAATACAGACAACCCAAGGTTATTAGACTTTATCATTTTATCCGTTCTATTTTTTGTTTTGGGTTTTGCAGTTTTGCACTATAGTACTGTATTTGATGAGTTTTATAACAAGATTAAACATAAAGTAAACTAATGGAATCCCATGGCTCCGGACTTCAAAGCAGGTGCATCTGGTGGTGGTGAAGGTAAAACGGTTAACGCTAATACTCCACTGATAGCCGCTGCAATCGCTGCAACAATAAATGCCGGTAGATTTCCACCACCGAAAAGGGCATCAAAAGGTCCTCCTCCAAGTGACACTATCATTTGTGGTATCACAATCGCCAAATTTAAAACTCCTAATGAAAGTCCTGTATATAAAAGAAAAAAAAAACAAAATCATCAGTTATTTATGTTATAAACAATTTTTTTTTGTAAAATAATTGAAACTCATGAATAATTAAATGATACATGTATTTAATTCAAGAAAATAAAAGATAGATGAACCAGTAACGTAAATATGTCAATTTAATATCATTAAGCTTATAAATCTAAATGAATTAAATGATATAGATAAATTTATAGATATTAAAAGAAAGTTACAAAAAAAAAAATTTACCTCCTCTTTTTTTGGTAAGAAATTTACTTCCTTTAATATCATTGAAGTTGTACACATATCAATTAATTTATTCAATTCAAACGTTTGAAGTTATTAAATGTTAATTTTATAGGTCAAACTTCGTCAGACGGTTAGATTACTAAACTAACACGAATTCCTTTTTTTATAGATTTTGTGAATTTTTTTCGAAAAAAATTTACCTTGGCCGGCGCCGGCGTTGGTTGAAAAGATGGAGGCTAGTGCAAACGGAATACTGAAAGTAATCTGTAAAAAAATGAATTGGTTAATATTAAATAGAAAAAAAAATATAAAAAAAATAAAACAAAAGACAAAAGCTGAAATACTTACAGCTAATGGAATACCAAGAANATACACACCGGCGGTTTTACGGTAATTCTCGGCCAACTTCGAAACGAGAACCGTCATGGCCAAACCAGCGGCGAGGATGAAATTCACAACTCCCCAAAGCCGTTTAGCTCCTCCCATTTTCCGACCAATCCACTCAACACCAAGTGACATGAAACCAAGAACAATGGAATTAAACATCAACCCCAACGCACCAGCGTGTACTCCTTGGTTGTATAGTTTCTTCAACCTATCGTCTCCTTCTGATTTTCCACCGTACACTTCACGTCCCATCCAGTCGGTATCGAACAAAAGGAACGGGAACCATGCGATCCAGTTTAGCGCCGTGACGATAAGAAGCATCCACATGGGACGTTGCATGACTCTAAACGCTCCGAAGATTTCTCCAAAGAAAGGAACACTCGACTTCTTCTCGTCGTCGGGGTTTACAGGCGGTGGAGACCATTGTTTGTCTTTGACGTACCAAAGAGACGAGATGGTGACGATGAGGAGGAGTGTGATGGATAAGAAGAAACAGCTCTTGAGATTCGCGCAATAGATATCGCAAGCGTTGGTCATAGCGAAAGGGAACATTTTGTGTAGGTTAGTGTAAGATCCAGCCGCGTATCCCAAAACGTTTCCAACCGCCATGAAAAATGAGAAAAACGAGTTTGCGACTCTCGTTCTTTTAGCGTCTCCGCCGGCTAGATCGGCTAGGAAAGCGCGGCATGGTCCTTGTAGGGTGTTGTTGGCGACGTCAAGGATCCAGAACCCGAGGGCGAAGATCCCAATGGCTCGGACCTTGATCTTTTGTTCGAGATTGTCTCCCATTTTATA
>KE154860.1:0-32342 GCA_000411075.1 Sisymbrium irio | reverse complement strand
TGATGCAGCGTAGATTTGATATATTTATCAAATATTTGTATCTTATTTATATTTATCACTTATTTATTATTTAGAGTTTTTAGGGTTTTTAGGGTTTTATGTTTTATTATATATAGCCGTTTAGGCTTATTATTTTAGTCAGTTGTTAAATTATTATTGAAAAAAAGAGATTTTTAAAGAACTTTTGGTAAAGCCCATGACTCTCAAACCCTAATTTTCCGGGTATTTTTAAAATCAACGGATATCTAATTTTATCCTTAGAAGTTTCCGCTTCATCACATTTGTTTTCCCACTTATATGAAGTAGTCGAATCAGGTGATTAGAATCTGGATTTTACCTATTATGACACTTATAAAGAGTTAAATTTTAAATAACTAGTTCAACTAACTAGCCACACGGTGCTACTATTTCTATTTGCACGTTGCACCTGAATTGAAAAAGCGGATATAATTTTGTTTATTACAACGTTGGATACTTTAAATTGTTAAAAACTATATTTCGTAAAATTTAAGTTCTAGACGACAACACGAAAAAGAGGACAACTCAGTAAAAATTATATGATATTTAGCCCTATAAAAAACGTAAACCAGTAGGCATACAATGCACGATCCCCAAAAATGTAATCTAGTAGTAGTATGTTTTTTAACCTAGTATTTATAGATCGATATAGTTGGTATGGTAATAACATCTTCTTTGGTAACCTATGTAAAATTAACCTATTGCTTTAGTACTAATGGACGTACCATATTATCCTTTGCACACCGGCCATGATTATTTTGTTAGAAATGTATTGCATGGTTTCAATTTTTTAATATTCGTCTTTGAATCGGTAAAGATATTTTATTGATTTTCTTAACAATCAACGGAGCCTACCTCACAACACAAGATTGAGCCGTGAAGAATTTGACCAATAAAGTTAGCGAGAATGACCAACAATTGTTTGGTATATAGTATTACGCATGTGCATATACAAACTTGTATATTGTTCGATAAATAAATCAAATAGGATAAAATGTATATACATGAAAACGAGTGAATCTCAATTTTTAAAAATCAAAATTTCCGATTACTAAAACTAGTTGCATATTTTCATAATTAATCTAAACTTCTTCTTTAGCTAAATTTTTTCAATCAGTAGACCATACCATATACGCCGTGTCCTTTGTGTTAAAGTTGTCATTGTATATCACTATGTTAATCCAAATAATGCATGGAAACCACTGTCATATCGTAATCAAATTCTGATTGGTTATTACAAATAATGATACATTAATAGCGAGAAACACAACACAATTGCTTTCACTCCATCTATATTGAATCAGTTAAATGCAAATTAAAAAAATTATATTATGCCGGTTTATGTTCAATTTTCTTTTCTTCTTCTTCATGGATTTTGAGGAAAGGAAAAATAATTCAGTTTTTTTTTTCATTATTGATTTACTCCATAATTTTCTTTCTCACTTACTTTATTTACAATTACTGCCAATTACTCTACCTTTAACCAAAGCCTCTAACCAATCACACACCTTAAGAATGATTTTCCACTTTCAATGAATATGGGTGGATGTGTATAATTTCCCACATGCATACTTACATACTAGTAGAGTAGGTGGTGGAAATAGGGTAGGCCCTATGGCATGATCAGTCTCAAAGAACGTGGAAACATCAAACATCTATAGCGTCGATATAGAGTTGGCCATGTGAAGATCCTAGGGGATGCCATGGTTGATTCGAAACCACCATCACAAGCACAATAATAAAGAAATAAAAAAATATGCAAACTCAAAACGATAAAATAAAGTTCGTAATAAACTAATAATATCCATTGTTGGCCTTACAAAAGACCGTAGAAGAAAAATGTCGATATTCAAATTTGTTGCTTCCAATTTAGTTTTTTTTTTAATATGTATTTGGCGCTTCGATTATTCTCCGCCAAAATACCACTTAGCTTTTTTTGTTCTCTCTCTATTTTTTTAACACAAATCATAAAAAAGCCACACATCTATATTTTTCCCAGCCAGTAACGAAAGTTTGTGAATTCAACCAATTGGGGGAAGAAAATCGTGGATTTTATTGGCATTTTCTGCCAGCATGTACGCCCACACCATCTATGCTCATTATTGATGTATTCAAAAACAAATGAGTGAGAGAAATAACGCCAAAATGTAATTCTGCTTAATATGGATTTTTCTGTCTATGATACATATCTTGTTGATATATGGTCTACCTGTCAATTTTTTTCTCTACAATATTTAAATATACCCTTTAATATTCTTTTAAAATAAAATATTTTGTGATGTTGTTTTCTTTTGCCAAAATATAGGTTTGCATATATCTAATTGATGCAAGCTCGAAACTTATTAAATTTTTGTTAATTATAAACGAAATTTTTACTAGAGAAAAACTTGAATATCCTTGCTTGATAATTTGATAATAATGCAATATATAAATTAGTCTTTTTGTAAAATAGATTAAAGAAAATTCAGATAGAAAATCGGAAAAATGGGATATAATCACTTAAAACAGTGATTAAACAGTGGAGAAACATTGAATTATGTGGTTAATATGGGTATACAAATAGTCAATAATAGTTGAAATAACTTATCCAAAACTTTATCAACATTGAGAAAAGTTATTGACCTACTTAATGAAAGAAAGTCGTCGACCTTTCTGCGGAGAATCCCAAAACAATACTCATAAAACGAGGAGAAATAAATGTGAGAAAGGCACTCGTTTCAAGTAGTATTTAAAGTTGCAGATTATTAATTAGAACGAATAGTACTCGTATGTTATGAGTCATCTACCTGCGAATGGATACGTTAAAATTTATGATTTAACTGTTTTTCTTTTTCCACGTCCCTACTACGAAAATTTATACGAAAACGGAAACTGCTTTTTTATGACGTTAAAAAACAAAATTTCGGTACGAAACTACGAACTGAAGCGCGAAGTGAACAAAGTGAAGATCATTCGTGGACCATTTTCCCTCGTTTGTGTCGGACTTGTAGTAGGCTACTAAAAATAGCCTTGCTCGTCCCTTGTGAATAAGGACTAACGTAGTTTTTCTTTGTCTAAAGATTCAATACATGTAGGTACCAATTGCGGAACAAATATATTCTTAAGTTTGCATAAAAAGTTTTCCTTCACGCCAAATTTACGTGTTAGTCCAACAAATATTTACACTAGTAGCGGGTATAATATAATATATATCAAGGACTCCAAGAGTCTTGCGACTGTTGACTGTGTTTAGCAGCCGCATGCGTGAACAAGACACCACTAAGCTAAAGTGGTACTATCGACTACTGAGTATCAACTCCTATTTTACTTGTTATAAAATGAAATAATATAAATGTGTTATAATAAAAGTCTCCGCCCACGTCGAAGAACCATAATTATGAAATAAATGTCGTCACAACCCAAAACCTTAGTCGACAACTTATATGCGTGTTCTTCTCTTCTCTTGGGGTATTCTACGAATAGCGTGCTTTGAAAATAAAAATTATTAAGAAATATATATCTGTCACAACCTAAAACCCTAGTTGATAACTTAACATGCATGTTCTTTCTCTTTTTTTTTTCTCTATGGCCTCATTCCATACATGAGTTTTTTAAAATCGCATGTCTGAAAATTAACCTTGATGATAGCAAATTTTAAGTCTGCATTTTATGTAATTGTTAACAGGCTATTCAGCTCCCATTTTTAATTTATTCATGTCTATGAAATAAGAAATGTCATATTCGAAGTACCTAGCTGCCCATCAGATTCCCCCAAGAGACCCAAACCCAGACAAAACTACTTACATTAATGTGAACATGTCTTGTGGATGTTTTCTTATGGCCATTCACCACAAAAATCCCTAAGATACTTGTCTCCTCTGTGTTGAAATTGAAAGTTCATCATTTTCAAGATAACGCTTGCCTAATTTATTATTATTATTTTGTTTTTCTCATTTACCTAGGATCATATATTTCATCTATTCCATTTTATAAGTTATTTTTAAAACAAATTATATGTTCCAGTTATTTGATTTTCTTGCAAATTTTTATGCAGACTAATATATTGTGACTATTGATATTATGAAATATTTTCTATGATTGGTTATTATGTTTTTAATTAAATGTATAAATATATTTCTTATTTTGTAATAATAGTGCTTTTAACTAAAACAACTTATCAAATAAAATAGGAGCATAAGTGATCGCAGAATTGCATGAAATTTTCATGGGGTTTTAACGGAGTCGAACGAGTAGAATAAAGAAAGAAAGACTAACAAGAAACGGAGAGAAATGGTTTTTTAATGGGCCTGTATTAGTTTGTGGATAGCATTAAGGCCCTTGACTGTTCTAATTTTTCGGTGCTTTGTTTGGGCTAACTCGGTGTACTCGTTAACAAGATTTTTTGTTTTTTTTTAATAACTTTTCGTTAACAAGTTTTTTTTTTTTTTTTTGATTAATTTGGGGTATTCCAGATTTATGGAAAGGTCTAAACTAATCCCTAAGAGGAAGGAATGTTTAAAGATAGACGTTTCTTTCAATTTTTCAAATAGGTTGAAAGTAAGAATTTATATCCATGTGGGTGAACAAACAAATATGACTTTGTTTCGCGTAACAGGTGAATCAAACTCGAGATGTCTCCATCACAAGCGCGTTAACATTTCGTTAACAAGTTGTTGGTTATTTATTTGCAGTTGGTCGTTGTCTACGAACACGAAAATCAAAGACTGATGTTGGTCAGTCAATGATGTTGATTATTTATTTGCCAAAAAGAAAAGATTTATTTGGTAAACAAGTTAGTTTTATTAGAAATGGAGAGTTCGAAATCAGCTTCAACAACCTCGCAAAGAGAAGTATGGAGAGCCTTTCAGGGGCTGAAAATTGGTGTTGATAAGGAGGCTTGGACAGTCCATGAAGATGATCAGAAAGAGTTCAAAAAGGATCATCATCTTTGTTAAGTTGTAAAAGGAGTTAATCCTCAACATCAAAACCCAGCAAGCATGTCACTCACTTTACCAAAGGCTTGGGGATTAGCGGAAAAGGTCAACAGTCAAATAACCGATGATGAATCAATCAATTTTTACTTTCAATCGGAGCACCATCTTCTCACAGTTTTGGAAAACGCACCATATAATTTCAAAGGCTGGATGGTTGTCATTGATCGATGGAACAGAAGATAATCATCTACTTTCCTTCGAAAAATACCTTTCTGGGTTCAGATAAGAAACCTCCCCGATGTCTATCGAAGAGATGGGATAGTCCGAAGCATAGGATCAAAACTAGGACAAGTTATTGATGTTCAACTTGTCCAACCCACTTCTGGAAGGCCTGCTGAAGTTTGGTTTCGAGTTAACTTTGATATAGATGAAGAAATCTCTCTAGTAAGAAAGCTACAAATCATGAAAGGTGGGCCAACAGTTGATTTGGAATTTCGATATGAAGCTTTGAGGAAGTTTTGTACCAACTGTGGTAGTCTGCAACATGGATTTGAAGTTTGTCCAAAACCATCTAACTTGGAAACAAGAGACATCCAAATGATGCAAGTGAATTCTGAATCAACCATCATCATATCAGACAACATGATAACGTACAAGGAAGAAGGGCAGGCATCGGGAGAGACAGAGCATACGCCTATGAGACTCAAATAATTTCATCAAAGGAAGACACCAACGAAAATCTGCAAAGGCAAGATATGGAAACTGAGCAATTGGAGCAAGGAGCTAAAAGAAAATTCCAAGAGCTCAATGATGATCAGAGTGCAACGAAGTCCAAGAAACAAACTCGCACTTCGGTTGATGAGAAGGGCTTGGTGGTGCCCTTCAAACCACCAAATCAGCCATGAAGATCCTCCATTGGAATTGTCAAGGATTAGGGGGCTCCTCGGCAATTCCTGTGCTTAAGAACATCAGGAAGTCTTTTAAACCTGATGTTATCTGTTTAGTAGAGACAAAAAATGGCTCCCATATTGTAGAAAATCTAAGTAAAGAACTCGGCTTTGATCATTTTGTAGAAGTACCTCCTAGTAAGGCTAGTGGGGGTTTGGCTATTTTTTGGAGTGATCATGTTCATCTTTCTGTAATAGGATCTCTTACTTTGTACAAGACAGATATGTCTATAACGGATGGTGCAAAAACTTTTTGGTTTGCTTATATTTATGGAAATCCGATCAAAAAATACAGAGATGAAATGTGGAGCAAGATGATTTCTTTGGCTGCTGTAGGTTTATATGGTGATAAGCCAAGGCTTATTCTAGGAGACTTTAATGATATCGCCAGTAACGATAAAAAAACAGGGGGTCCTCTCAGGTCAGAAAACTCCTTCTCTTTATTTAGACAAATGCTAGTGTCTTGTGGGTTACATGATCTTAAGAGGATTAGGAGGTGATTTCACTTGGTCTGGTACTCGCCATAAACATACTGTCTAAACTCGCATAGATACGGCTATTGCTACATGTCATTGGCTAGATTTATATCCTTCTGCTTATGCTCAGATACTTCCGTGAAATGGTTCAGATCATAGACCTATACTAATTCACACGGAATCAGATTATAAAACATGTAACAGCCTGTTCAGATATGACAATCGATGGAGAAATAATGATGAGGTTAAAAAACTCATCTATGATGTATGGAAAAGAGAATGCAAAAATATTCCCCCTGATCAGTTTAGAAAGGCTATTGTGAAATGTCGTGCAGCACTTGCAAAATGGAGATCTCAGAATAATCAAAACTCTTTCAAGGAAATCCAAGAACTTCAGCACAAGATTCATATAGCCTATGAAGCTCCAATTTTAGATTACAATTATATTCATAGCCTAAAGTCCGAACTACATCATCAATACATGCTTGAAGAAGAATACTGACGATTGAAGAGTCGAATTCAATGGCTGCAGCTGGGAGATAAGAACACAAATTTATATCATGCAAAAACAAAGCAAAGACGAGCTTACAATCGAATCCTGCATATAAAAAATGAGAATGGTGGTCTATTCTCTGCACCAAAAGATATTCAAGCAGAAATTGTAAGCTATTTTCAGAACATATTCTCCTCTAATGGATGTCAAATGTCGCAGGAGATACTCGATGTAATTCCGCAGACTGTTACACAAGCAATCAACGATGATCTAACAAGACCAATTTCTGAAGAGATGATCCGTAAAGCTGTCTTCTCTATCAACTCAGCAAAAGCACCAGGGCCGGATGGAATGAGCGCAGGCTTTTATCGTAATCATTGGGACGATATAAAAGAAAGTGTGTGTTCTTATGTTAAACTCTTTTTTACACAAAACTACTTGGATCCGAATTTGAATCACACACACATATGCTTGGTCCCAAAAGCTGATGCACCGGAAATGGCAAAAGACTATAGGCCAATTAGTCTTAGTAATGTGGCCTATAAAATCCTTGCAAAGATTTTGGCTGAAAGATTAAAACCATGGTTGCAAGATATTATTTCAGACAATCAATCTGCTTTTATTCCCAGTAGATTAATCACAGATAATGTCTTGATAGCGCTTGAGCTTTTGCATTCTTTGCATACTAAACATCTTAAGAATGACTATATGGCACTAAAGTTAGACATTAGTAAAGCATTTGATAGAGTTGAATGGCCATTTTTAGAAAAGGTAATGAGGAAAATGGGGTTCAGTGACCAATGGTGCAAGTGGATTATGATTTGTGTGACCTCAGTTACCTACTCTGTTTTAGTTAACGGAACTCCCACTGAGAAGATCTTTCCTCAAAGAGGCATTCGACCAGGTGACCCTATTTCTCCTTATTTATATTTCCTCAAAGAGGCATTCGACCAGGTGACCCTATTTCTCCTTATTTATATTTGATATGTACTGAAGGTTTATCAAGGTTGATCAAGAGCAAAATAATGACTCATCAGATTCACAAATACAAAGCATCATGTTCTGGTCCAAGCATTTCTCATCTACTTTTTGCAGATGATTCTCTATTATTTTGCAAAGCTACATTGGAGGAATGCAAACAAATTATTGGAGTACTAGATCAATATCAGAAAACCTCAGGACAAGCAATCAATTACAACAAATCGGCTATCACATTCAGTAAAGGTATTCCGAAAGAGATTATAAACTCCATAACTCAGTTAACTGGAATCACAAGTATAGGAGGACTAGGTGGATATCTTGGGTTGCCTGGACAAATTGGAAAGAAAAGGAAAGATGTTTTCCAGTATGTAATGCAAAAAGTTCAACATAAGATGGGTAGCTGGTACAACCGATATCTTTCGCAAGCAGGAAAAGAAATTTTACTCAAATGTGATTACTGTTTTACCAACTTATACAATGTCTTGTTTTCTGCTTCCAAAAAGCTTGATTGAAGAGATCACTAAGGAAATGAGAAAATTTTGGTGGTCCTCTCTCAAAGACAAGAACAAGATGTCGTGGATAGCATGGAATAAAATCACAGAATCAAAGGAGATTGGAGGGGTAGGTATAAGAGATCTTCACCATTTTAATATATCTCTTTTGGCTAAGCAAGCGTGGAGATTAAGGACTAAGCCTCAATCTTTGTTAGCTAGAGTAATGAAAGTGAAGTATTACCGCAGGACGAACTTTCTTGAAGCTATTAGCTACCCTACGTCAAGTTATGCTTGGAAGAGCATCATACAAAGTCAACATCTCATTCAAAAAGGACATCGTTGGATCATAGGAAATGGCAGACGTGTCAATGTTTGGAAGGACAATTGGCTTCCTGATTCTCCTTCCCTTCCGGCTGCAGGGACAAAAAGCTTTATTAATCCTGAACTAATGGTGTCAGATCTTCTGATTGCAGGCACAAGTGAATGGGATGTAAATAAGATACAAGAGCATATTAGAGAAGAAGATATTGCTCTCATCCTTTAACTCAGGCCGAGCATAGTACAGACTAATGATACATTATCTTGGGCCTATACTAAAGATGGTCAATATACAGTCAAGTCTGGCTATCACCTGCAAAAATATATAGCAAACAACGACTGCAACGACCACAGATTTGTGCCTTCAACTGAATTCAAGCTAGCTTGCAAAACCGTATGGCGGCTAAAAGTATCTCCAAAACTTTTGTACTTTCTCTGGAGAATCATTCATAGTAGTCTTCCGGTGGCTTCTAATCTGCTTAGAAGGAATATACGAGTTGACCCTAGTTGCTTTATGTGTGGTGAAGCAACTGAAACACTAAATCATATCCTCTTTCAATGTAGGGTAACTCAGGAAATTTGGGAATTAGTCCCAATAGACCTGCCTAACCGTGAAGAGTTAGCTGTCAATAGCTTGCTTGCTAATGTACAAAATCTTCTGGATTTGGCTAAATCGAGTCAACAAGGTATGCTTTCAGTTTTTGTTCTTTGGCGAATC
Source organism: Sisymbrium irio (assembly GCA_000411075.1). Taxonomy (NCBI): domain Eukaryota; kingdom Viridiplantae; phylum Streptophyta; class Magnoliopsida; order Brassicales; family Brassicaceae; genus Sisymbrium; species Sisymbrium irio. The sequence continues at coordinate 22,984 of KE154860.1, read as the reverse complement.
TGGAAAAGTCGAAATGCCTTAATTTTTGAAAACAAAAGAGAGCACATAGCTCATGTTATAAACTTAGCCATTATGGACAAGAGACTTTGGGATGAAGCGATGGATATAAAATCTGAGTGTGCTGCGATTAAACATAGACCTACTACAGATATGAACGCTCTGTTTCAGGAAAGTAAGAAAGACACTTGTCTGGTGGATGCTTCATGGAGTTCTTCCACATCTGTTGCAGGAATTGGGTGCTCCTTACACAGCAAAGAAGGCACTCAACTGGTACATGGATCCTCCTCAATCCCACCAATATCTTCTGCTGCTGAAGCTGAGTGTGTAACACTTTTAAAGGCAGTTCAGCAGTTAAGAATGCTTGAATACAATGAGGTTACCTTTGTAGGTGACTGTAAAAATCTCTATCAAGCATTGCAAGCTGAAGATCGAGTTCAAAGTCTTCGGAATGAAACGATTCCAAGACTCAACACTTACATCCAAGATGAAATAGCATTGAAGGAAGGAAAAAATTATATCTTCAAATATGTTCCAGATGTAATTTACAACTTGTGGATGTATTAGCGAAACAAGCTAGGAAAAATATGAGCTCCTATGTTGTAAAATGGACTATGTAATACTCCTTTTAATGGTAAGGTAACAAGGTTGACAAAAAAAAAAAAATTAAATATAAATTATTGAGTGGTCTTAATCCAGAATCAAAGAAGTATACGAAATTAAACTACGAACATTACAATTTCCTTACAGATTCCTAGAAGTTTGCCTTATGACTCGTTTGCTTTTTTATATTATTTTAAAGTTTATAACAGGCAAAATTCAAATAGGTACGGTAGATGTCGACAACGACGACGACTACGAAGTTTATCTCTTTAAAAAATATGTTTTACCTTCGACATTATGTACGACGATACTCTCTTTAGCGCGCCAATAATCGGATATATATTATATTCCTTACCTAACTAGCTTAGCATTTACCTTTTTCATAATGGAGCTGAATACGATCGTTCAGTTATAATATTTTAGGGTCCTATTATTTTATCACGTGTTATTTCTTCGAAATTTAGTAGTTCACATCATCGACATTCTCTTGACAATGTATTTTCACTTACGGTATTGGTAGTGATAGTGAAAAGAGATTACTCACTTTAAGCCTTTGAATCAAACCTTTTTTTTATTAAATGGAATGTGATTTTTAAAAATTTGAATTTCCAAACACTGAATCCAAATTTTTGAAAGATTGCAGACTTAAGTTTTGAAAATTTCATGGTTTGAAAGTACATATAAATATTAGCTGTATAGATGCGACAAAATATAAACTGTTTAGTCTACTATCTCTTTGCTATGGATTCAATTAGTGACTTATTTAGATATAAAATAAAAAATTTTACTGTATAGGAAAGATTGTTATGGAGTAAAGTCAGATTACTCATTACTTCATGTCGCCCATCCATACATAAAATATCTTAGGTGAATCAGTATCTTAGACTTCTATTGAATAAGAAGACTGATGTTGAATTTGATCCAAAATTTGGCCAATTCAATTTAAAATTTGGTGAGTTTGATTCAAACCCACTGCATTCGACTGTAGCATTCTCATTGTCTGCTGATTTTGATCAGCTAAGATTTCTGTTAATCTTATTATATTTTTAGCTTGAGATTTAATTTTGGAAAAAAAAACAGAAGAAATTTAAATGAAAATGATGGTAAAAAACAAGAATATAGAAAATTATATTTTTTTAATAAATTTACAAATAATGAAATATTATTTTTTACATTTATGCAATTTGGAATACTTTTGATAATCGTCAAAGAAATATATATTTTCCAAAAAAACAATGTAAAAATTTAAATTTTGAGGAATTGTAAAAATATTTGGATAGTTAAAAAAGTGGAAATTATTTAATATAAAATCATTTTTCTGTTGATAGAAATTCAAGTTTTGTTTTTGTGTAGTTAAAATTATTATATCTATGCCAATCAGTTACACAAATATTTAAATTTAAATAGTATAAATTATCTCCAATAATTTTAAATTCTACAAGTTTTCTGAAATTTAGATTTTAATATGCACAAATTAATGCTTTAGTATTCCCATAGGAATTACAAGATATACAAATATCAATTAAATTTACAATTTCTTTCAATACTTATATTATCTTTATTGAAATGATAATTAATCTAATTTTCGTTATTTAAATTATGATATAAATAAAAAAAGAAAAACTTTATTGCTTTTGTTTTAGATTTGAAATTAAGTGATTTATTATCGTGAATTTCATCGGTTTATTCGAGTATTATTTGGATAATCTTTTCACTAAACTTTTGTTTTCTTTAATAATTTAAATTTATAAATTAAAAGTTTCATCGTTGAAGAAAGAATAAAAATTGGAAAAAGACTTGGTTTTCGTGAGAATTTTAATTAGAGATATAAGTGTTTTTCATTCTCCAGAAAATTAGGTTTTGCCGGCTTTAGTTTCCCTTAAATCATTAGGGCGTTTGGTTCCTGTTAATCTTTCAGGTTTAGTTTCTGGTTGTTTCGGATCTTGTTTCTCTTTTTTGTGGTGTTGTTACGATATATGGAGTTTGTTTTTTAAAAAAAATTCCTTGTTAGTTTGAAGGTGGTTTGAGGCTCGTTGTATTAGTTTGGTGGGTGATTCCTTTTCTTCTTCTAGACTGTTTTCTTGTGGTGTTCCGTTGCTTTGCTCTAGTTCGCGGGTTTGGATTATTCTGATTTAGAGATATGATTTGATGTTTTCGCGGTTATGGTTCTTGAGAATCTTCCAAAGAGGTTAAGAGATAGGAGCTTCTGTTTGGTTGGGTGAGTTTCGTGGGAGGGATGGATGGGTTGTATTGTTGTTTATCTTCCGAGGTTCAAGTTGGTGATCAGGCGAGCTTGGGGTCTTGCGTTGATTGGAGAAAGCGGTTGTGCTTTGGTGATGTTAATTGTATTCTCTTGAGGGTTTAAGGCTTGATTGTCTTAGACCGCTGCTTATATAATGACTCGTTTCATTAATCGAATTAGACGTCAAAAAAAAAAGTGTTTTTCATTCTTTTTAACATGTATGATTGAAAATAATCTCTCTTTTAAAGCATTTGTTTTTAACATGTTAAAACAAATGTGGTGTTTGTAAAATTGCTTCAGTGTTCACAGAATTTCAGGACGGGTTATATGTCTACTATACTCATTCGTCATTGCTTTAGAGCTATATAATAGAAGACATTATTAGAAGCAGATTTATAGCAAAAATAGTTATTTTTATCTCTGGAAAATAATTTTGTTATTCTATGAGAAATGGGGAATATCAGAGGTTAGAAGAATAAGGTTGTACCATAATATAGGAATCTACTTTCATAAAACGTATAGCTTTAAACGAAAGGAATGTGTTGTCTGCCATTTAGTTAAATTAAATATATCCCTCTGTTCTTCTATAACGATACTCCTTTATTGTATCTAAGCCACACATAAACTATATAATATAACCACGTAGAAACTTTATGTAATTATGTAATACAATCTACATTACACTCACACGACCAATTTCAATTTCCCGTCTCCCTATCCAAGATGCTTCCCTACAACTAGTCAAATTATTGCATGTACCTTATTTTGTTTAGATTAATTGTTGTTGACAATGCTATTAGGAGGCAATGAACATTTTAAAAACTTGTTTGATTGATTACAAAATTACAATATTTACATGTATGTCAGTATAATTGTGGAATTTTTAGCCCCTTCGAATTGGCCACGAGGAATCAACCTCTCTGGTTATGACGTAGGAGTCACTAACAATAACATTTTATATATGTTAAATTCCGAAGACACATGCTTTGGTCGATTTATTTTAATAACTCTATATATATACTTTGGTTGACAAGCCGAAATATAAACAAATGCCTATTAAAGCCGAAAAATATACATATTTTTTTAGTGTTAGTGATGTTTTAAGAAACATATTGATCGTGTCGTATTGTCGGACCTGTCATTATCTTCTACTGGGTTTATGGGTAGCCGTACGTGCATTTTGCCTTTCAAATCTTTATTAATATATAAAATATAAAAGAAATTCTTGAATGGATTAACATCAAATTTAGTTGTTGTTGTCTTGTGATGACTCGCTAGTGACTTATGAGGCATGTTTTCAGCGTCTTATCGCACTGTTAAAGGTTTTGTTCGAAATTTAAAGTGAAACAAAGACTCCATTAGACGAAAAATCAAGATCCTCGATTAATATACACTAAAACTATAATTATTTGTGTAAATCATTTTAGAACTAAAACTGTGCTAACAGACGAGGCGTTGATTTGTCTTTTTAATTTTTAGGGAAACATTAATATTGAATCTACTATAGATTTCTTATACTAAGATGTTCTCAACTAAAACGTAAAAAATAAAATTAGTAATTGATTACATTTCATTGTCCTCGTGTTAGTTAGTGTTCTCTTCGTTTCTTTATAATTTTTCTTTAAAAGATTTATTTATTTCAGTTTGTTTGATATTTTAAGATTTTATATATAATTATTATTAAAATTTTAATTTAAAAAACTACTATTGGTTCTAACTTCAAAAAGTAACAAAATATTATTTAAATGAGTACAATTATTTTTTATGATTATGTGTTTTAATAAAATAATATTTTTCTTAATTTGTGTTATTTAAATTAAAACAACAAATAAAAAAATAGGAAATAATATTCTAGCATTCTAGTACTAGATATAAATAATAATATTCGAGTCTAAGTGATAGTAATCTAGCGGTTGAATTAGAGTGGTAAAATAATTGCTCTATGTGTTGAAAGAAACCATAGCCTGTATCCCACTAGTTATAGCTCTCCATTATCCTTTCCACCTCGTAACTATAGATGCTTGAAATGAGAATAATATTTTACATTTTACATGTTTAGAGAGAATTAAACCATTTTTTTTACGGAAATTATAAAATTCAATTAATGCTTGCCCCAATTCTATTTTTTTAACTTTAAAATAGAATAATGAAAACATTATATAATTTATTTTATTTGTAGAGTAATCCTATTTTTACTTCATTTTACAGTTGAATATATAATAAAACTGAAGATATGATGTTTGATAAAAAAGAATAAAATTGAAGAAAAATTTAGTGCAGAATGGTTTAGAAACTAATAACACTTGCAAAAAAAGAAAAAAAATAACACAAGAGAAGATGGAAGAATTCTTATCGGCAAACACTTGGACGAGGACTATACTAATTGATGCTCTCAATCATTCACTTTCAGCATATTATTAAAACTTTTTTAGGGGAACCGATTTTTAGATACTGTTCTTTCCACTCCGATTCCATATGTTTTAGCCACAGCCACATGTCTAGAGTTTGAGACATATATACAGTTGAAGAACTTGTTTTCTGAAATTATTTGAAGAAACAAATATTCCTGTCATGTCTAAACATAATAGTAAAATTTGGTTCTCTTTCTAAAATACTAGTAGTAATAATTTTGCTTTTGAAAACCAACATCTTTTAAAATGAGTAAGAAGGAAAATAAACTCGTCTTTGTCAGTCCTTTTTTGGTATCCCAACTTGTGACATTTATGTGACCTATCCTTCATATCTGATTTAGTGTCCACTTTTAACAGAACCCTCACTTATTTTGTCAGGCGGCTGCGCACGTGCAAATTCTCTCTCTTCTCCACACATATCAATTCTTGCATTGTAAAATTATTTTAAACCCTTACGGGTCCCTAGCTTCGTGCCAGTCTAAAAATCAAATTCCCAGATCAATGGACGTTGATTCTGATGATATTTGCTGCATTCGAATCGGTATGTTGGTTTGTTGCCAATGTTTTGTAACCAAAACTGTAAACCCAATGTTTTTTTTTGTCAAAACTACATCTACCATATATTCCCTTAGTTTTTCTTTGATTACTTTTTTTAACCATTTTAGCAGCGTAATTCTATATGTGAAATCCAATTCAATAAAAAATTTATACTATTTCACGATTAACTAATGGAGTACTATTTTGATCAACATCAAGGATCGGCTCTCGGAACAATCGGATGAGACATTTGTCTATAACCCCTAAAATTTTAAGGTTTAATATATATAAAAAATGGCTCCCGTTTTATAAAAAAAAAATTTAAAGTCCCAAAATTTATATTTTTACTAAATTTTTTATAACCCCCGAATTTTTAGGGTCGGCTTTGACATTATTTTGACTTAAATTAGTGGTTAAAATTTTTTGTTTAGAAAACTTTAGTTTGGATGGAAACTAAGAGCATTTTTATTGGTATAACCCATAGACATCTCTTAATAAATATTATAATAATTAATTAAATTTTAAAGATTTAATTAAAAACCTTTATTTTTATATTTTTTATTAGTAGAATCCCTAACAGATTTCTTGGGAAAAATAAAAGTTATAAAAAAAAAAATTAAAAGAGAAAACAAAAATAAAAAAGACAATGACCAATAAAATTATGACATATGATATAAAATACATATAAGAGAAGTCTTTTGTTGTTCCTAAATAAGAGATCTTCAAGAGACGTTTCTTTTTTCTTTTTGTATTTTTGATTCATTTTGATTTATTTTTATTTAGTTTTTATTTTTAGAGATTCTTTAAAATACATTAATAATAATGCTCTAATTTGTAGTTTTTCACGTTTTGTAAAAAATAAAAGTAAGTCTGACATCAATTCGTAAATAGAACACGTGTTAGACTCTGATTTGCTCATCTAAAGTTCGATAGAACAAAACGTTTTCTTTGAACCAAAAAGAAAAAAAAACTGCTAGATGATGGTAGAAAACGTGTCATGGAGAGGTGAATGCAGATATATTAAATTAAATGGCCATCAGTTATCCGACCTAATCAATTCTACCAGCCGCTATACATATAACAGAGTAACATAATTACATCATTCAAATTGTCAAAATATATGTTTTTTTTTGTGTGTGTGGATATTTGTTTCATTCTTTGGTTCTTATAAATCGTTGATTTAAAGAAGTTTCTATGAATCGAGCGAAAGTTTTACTTGTTGAAATAGTTGGAATACGGTAAGTGGCTTATGCAAATCGTGGTCGTGAAGGTTGTAGCGGTCGTGGTCCTCTCAAAAGCTATACACTAGCTTAAATTTATGCTTAATTTTACAGCTTTCAAACTTCTTTCTCAAGCTATATGACTTTTAAAAAATATTATGCATTTCAATAGACTACCTTACAAAATTCAAAAATATCTGGAATATGTTTATCGTTAGCTTTTTGTTGCACTAGTTCAAGTTTATGCTAAGAATCTACTTCTACATGAATACATGATATAAAGCTAGCTGATCGTTTCACCCATGATCCGAACCTTGTCCGCGCTATTGGAGCCTTCCTCATTGATCCTTCAAATCTTTAATCCTGCCACAACCATCTTCTGATTAAATTACTTAATTACATGAGCTAGCATCAATATTCGTCGAACTTTACAATGCCTTCTTTACAATAGCATGGTTTAATGAATTTCTATGAAATCACAACACATAGGGGGTGTATTCAATATTGTATATGAGAATATTTAAAATGATTTAATACTTAATGAAATTTTAGATGATTTTAAATGAATTAAGAAATTTGATATGATTTTAATTAAAAGACTCTAAAATTTCATCTAAAACCACAATTTTAATTTTAATATTTTAATTAAAAAATTCCACTAAAACACCTTCAAATCACCAATAATCTTCTAAAATTTATTATTTAAAAATATTTCCAGTAACACTGATTTGAGGGTAAATTTTAAGATCACAAATTCAATAACTCTGAATTATAAATAATATTTAAATTTCACTTGGGAATAATAGGAGATTTATCATTTTAATACAAATTACCTCAAATTTTTGATTAAATACACTCCCTAACGATAAGATTAAACATTTCTTTTTATTAGTCCCTTCAATGAAACTAATAATGTCGTCTGAAATGTTTTGGACATATTTAAAATATTGTTAAAATATGTAACAGACATATTATTACCCTATCTATCTTTATTCTTTTTTAATACTTGTTTACAACTATAAAACATATGAAAAGTTTGAGTGTGGTCCTTATCAAATATAGCATACCAACCCAACCACTAAAACACAATGGAAATGTCAATCGAATTTTTGAAAACCACTTTAATTTTTGGAGACCATTATTACTGATGTAATATTTTTAGAAATTTTCTTAACTTTTTTTATTTGTTAATTTTAATATGTAATCCTTATTACCTAAGATTTTAAACCTTTTTAAAAAAAATTAATATGTCCCAAATTTTTTTTAATCTGCTATCTTTATTACTAAATAATTTTTAAAATTTGTAAAAACATTAATGGGTTTCACTTTCCTAATTAATTAAAAACAGAAAAATCATATATATTAAATTATTTAACCACAGATAAATATGATTAAGTAATATTATACATCAGTTACTTTACAAATCAAAGACTCCAATTTTGATAAATATACACATAAAATAACAAAAATAAAAATTTAAAAGTTATTAATACAATTCATCTTTATGAAATGTAGATTATTAACTTTTGAAATTTGAAAAATTAGATTGATATATTTTAAACTTGATAAATAAAAAATTAAATAGTAAATATATACATAGATATATATATATATAGTTAAACAGGTTAACATAATTATTTTTATAATTATGAAGTTTTATTTTCACCATACAAAATTAAATAGTTAAGTACTTATATCAATTTGTTTTGATTATAAAATATCAAAATAACTAATATAACAAAATTTAAATAAATATATTATTATATTTTAACTTTTAAAAATATTTAATTATAATTATACAAAATGTAAATTTAACTATAAAAATATTTAAACAAAAACAGATTCAGCATATCAAGACTTGTTATTCCGTAAATATTAAAAATATATTAGACCAACAAAAGATAAATTATTAAAATTTATTATTTCATTAAAAAATTCATATGAAACAAAATATTATAGAAAAATGTCAATTTAATTATAAAAAAGTAATTGTAGTTTATACTTTCTAATAATTCTGAAATTAGTTTTCCTCCCCATATTAACTATTGCTTTCCGTGTCTCTTTCTACTCTCTTTCATATTTTTCTATTCTTTCGGTCAATTTAGGTTATTTATTAAAATCACCCATTATAAAAACACTTAAATAAAAACAAATTCAGCATATCAATATTTGTTATTTTGTAAATATTAAAAATTTATCAGACCAATAAAAGATAAAATATTAACATATATTCTTACATAAAAATTCATATGAAATAAAATATTATAAATTTATTTTGTAATTTTATATACAAAATAATATTTAACACCACCAACATTCCATACTGCATAAAAAGCGCACCAACTTATAATTCTGAAATATATATATGAGATGAAACTATATTATTATTAAAAATTAAAGCATTAGTATTTAATATCTTTTAACTCAAAATATAATTTTAACATTTTATTTATCATATATTTATTGTATGATTTTATAATAAATTTTATATTATGAATATTATAAAATTTCATCTACAAATATTGATTTCAAGTTCAGTGCAGAATATAATCTAACCAGTTCAAATTTAAATAATTCCTTATACACAATTCAAAAATAAAAACTACATGAAATCTCCTAGTCCTATAAGACAAAGATAGCAGTGTTTTTATAATCATAGCAATGGAATTGGTTTCGTGACTCCTACCTTTGACCCCTTAATTCACTCAGACACCCACCCATTTTTGTGTTTTCTTTATTCTCGCCCGAAAAAAGATTATCATTAAACAAGCAGTATTGCATTGTATCAATATTTTTGTTTCTTCTATTTTTTTCCTGTTAGTTTTTCTATTGTTGAGTCCGAAATTAATCTTACTTTCATCAAATATTAGTATCTACTACTCGATATTTTATATATTAATATATATTTTTTGTGGTTGTTTATTTGATTAATTAATATAAGACACAACAGGATTTTAGATGTTTTTTACAAGTGATTTGTGTGTACCGTAAAAGTATATAGAATAATTAGACACTCATATTTTGATTGATGACTTGCTCGAGATGGGTCCACTCATCAGAATAATTGGGAAAGTGGTACAAAAAAATTAGGTGTCTTAAGGTATGCAATAGTTTTAAAAGCTAGATGGAACAAAACTTGGGAGTATACAGCGTTGTGGAGAACAACAACTCAAAGAAATCATCCAGAAGATCATATTTTTTCTGGTATCTCAAAGCTTTACAGATCGAGATAGAGTGACATGGAGACATTAGAAGAATTAATTCAAAGATCACTTCTCTTCAAAAGCAACTTGGGACAAATCAGGATTGTATCCTAATGTTTTGTGTCATAAGATTGTTTGGTTCACTCACGCTATTTGATATGTTATGGTTTTAATTCATTCCAACCTTTGTTATCTAATATATTTGGAGTCTTTTGAGTTTATTTCAGGGCATTTCAGGTCAAAAATTGGTTTAGGACGAGGTTTGGAGTTGTTGGAGTCTTTGGAGTAAAAAAGAAACAAAACTGAGTAAAAGAGCCCATATTGTACACAGGTGCTCCCGATTTTGCCTACTCTAGGAGCACCTGCTCCAACCTGACGGACAGAAAAGGGAAAACACAAGTTTACCTAATTTGGACCAAAAGGAGAACCAATAAGAAAGAACCATCTTCTGCAACTTTTTATCATCGTTCTTTTCTATTTTTTTATATACACAACTTTCTAGAGAGCTTTGTACCTTATTAGATCTAGGGAGAAGAAATCTCTCAACACTTGGAGAAAAATTCTAAACCCTATTTGCTTATTTTCTATTTCATTCATGGATTTCTCTTCATATATTGCTATGATTTGTTTCTCCTTGTCTGAGTAGTCACTTAGTTAAATTAAGGGTTTCAAAGGGATTTATGAATTAATGAATTGAACACAGATAGGACTGCATCAATTGATTGTCTTCATCTATTGTTGATTTTAATGCTGAAATTAGATTAGCTACCTAATTTCTGAGTTTAGGTTGTTTAATGCACCAAAAGTGATTGTTTAAATGCCTGAAAGAACATAGATGATCAAATCGTCCTTAGCCTCCGAAAGTTGATGTTATTGCGATTTGCGAACTTATCAAACATGCTCTTAATGCTTGTATAGAATTCTATGTTCAAACGACAGTTTAGAATCCTAGGTTGCTAGATAAAGTTGTTGATGCCACGACAGTGGATCAGTCTTACTTTTATGTTTGAGTTCGAGACATGTTCTTAATTATGCCTGAATAGTTGTTCGATTCATGATCTCTGAATTTCCTGCGATTCACCCTTGATCTAACGCCTTGTTTAATTGCTTTTATCTTGATATTTACTTTCTCGTTTATTACCGTGACAACCAACAAACCCATATTCTGTCTTAGCTTCGTTTTGATCCTCATAGATTCATAGTGTAACGCTGGTCCTCTGAAATTCGAATGGATCTATATTACAATTACAAGCTGTGCACTTGCAGTAGAAACTAAGATATAAATCCAGTGTATCACTATTCCATGTTATAGTTTTGTTACTTGGGTAGCAGTCAAGGACAGATTGGCAATTGGAACTTGCAACGAGGCAATGAGGACTGCACCTATCCTGTTTGGTAGTGGGGAGGTAAACAAATTCAGAAACTATATTTTTCTAGTCTGTCCATACTCATTCACTGTTTTAGGCTGGCTCTGTTTTGGTATGTTTGGAAGGAAAATAAATCCAGATTACTCCTCCATCTCTCTCTCAACAAAATCATCATCTGGATTCTCTTCTACTCAAGCTAGTTTCCCAAGCATCATCAATCTCTGCATCAAGTGATCCGCCTTACCTGTATGATTGAAAAGATATTCAAAATAGACTGAAAGCTATTTTTATAACGATGAAAACTCTTAAGTAGAAGCCAATCATCGAGATGAATAAGAATAGATAGCCAATTGAAGAATTCATCCCTACCATAACTTTTGAGCTGATTATTTAATTTTTACAAAACTGTTTATAGGTGATCAATTTTTTTTAAATTGATTAAATTTTATTTTTCTCTTTTATTTGTTGATTAATAAATTTTAATTTTTTTAAAAAGAGAAGTAAATAAAATTGTAAATATTTTTGCCAAAAAAGGCTAAAATTATTATTCGTAACTACATTGTATCTTAGAACAAAAATCAGTAAATCAGCAAAATTTTGAATATCTAATAAATTATTTGATTGAATATATATAAATAATGTTTGAAAAAAATAAAAAAAAATTCACAAAAAACCTTTTGAAAATATGATTTGTCTGTTTTTTATCACTTTGTAATTCATATATTTTATATTTTGTCGTTATGATGACCGGCCGCATAAATTATGGCAAATATGACAAATCTTTTTTTTGTCAATCTATGAATTTCTTAAAAGTTTGAACTATAAGTCATAAAAAATTCCTATATCAAGTTGTAATAAATTCTAGAAAACATTTACTGTATTTTCTTTTTAAGATTGTTTGACTATACCTTCAGTGGTCGGTTCAGTTTGGTATATATGATCTTTGATTTAAAATATGATAGTTTATATTCGAATATCTTATTCATTTTTGTTTTTGTTTTTAAATCAAATTCAATTTCATTTATTTCCCATATTTTTTAATCGAAACAGTAACTAAAATAATAAAAAATCACTCCTCCTCCTCGCTTCTATCTTTTGGTATCGGTTCAACGTAAATTTGATATCAATAATCTCTAATTTTTGGATAAAGTGATTCATATTTTGTTTTCTTTGCATTGTAAATTACAAAAGATTCTAACTTATTTAAATCTAAAAATATTGTAGGTACAATTCGAATACTAAGTAAAATTTAAAAATCCATCTAAACCCGAATGATATCAAACTGAATCCAATCCAAAGATTACAAATACTTGATTGGGTTCTAAATGTTTAAACCGAAAGAACCAGTGAAGAACTAATCCTAACCGGAACGGATATCCAAATATCAAGGTTTTTTTTTTCCGACAAATATGAAGGGCTAAAGTACTGTAAACTCATAAATGTTTTTTCATACGTGTATAATTTTTTAAAAAAACTCCTCTATTTATTGCAGCTTTCCTCCTTTCACTTTCAGGAGACAAACGAACAGATCTTTATTTTCTGCGTTTTTTCTACTTTCTTTTTCTCATTTCGCTTTCCTTTCTAGCTCCCCTGTTTCACGTCTTCCATATCACTTCTCTGTTTCACAGTAAAGCTTCCAACTTTTCCCTCCTCCCATGGCTTCATCTATCGTCATCCTTGTGTAAAGTCCACACTAATATCAGAGCTTCCTCTTGCTCTATTTTATGCGCACTACTGTTTGATAGAATCTTTACAACAAAATCAATGGAGGAGAAAAACCAATCAGACGATTTCTCTTCCCATAAACACCCAACTCTTCCTCAAGTCATAGAGGAGCTAAAAGAGCTCTGGGCCATGGTTTTACCAATCACAGCAATGAACTGTCTAGTCTACGTACGCGCCGTCGTCTCCGTCCTCTTCCTTGGCCGTCTCGGTAGCCTCGAGCTTGCAGGAGGAGCTCTTTCCATCGGATTCACCAACATCACAGGCTACTCAGTACTCGTAGGACTCGCCTCGGGCCTCGAGCCAGTATGCAGCCAAGCCTTTGGTAGCAAGAACTGGGGTCTCCTCACGCTCTCCCTCCACCGTATGGTCGTGATTCTCTTGATCGCCTCTGTGCCCATCAGCCTACTATGGATCAACCTCGGACCCATCATGCTATTCATGGGTCAAGACCCCGAGATAACAGCTACAGCAGCTGAGTACTGTCTCTACGCGCTTCCTGATCTTCTGACGAATACTCTGCTTCAGCCGTTACGGGTTTACCTAAGGTCACAGCGAGTGACGAAACCGATGATGTGGTGCACGTTAGCTGCTGTTGCGTTCCACGTGCCGTTGAACTATTGGCTAGTGATGGTGAAGCGATGGGGTGTTCCTGGTGTGGCGACTGCTTCCGTTGTGACGAACTTGATTATGGTTGGGCTTCTAGTGGGTTATGTTTGGATTAGTGGGAAGTTGCAGAAGAAAGTAAGTGGGTCCATGGCGGCTACGGTGGCGGATCAGTCGTCGGTGGTGGAGTTCTTTGGAGGGTTGGGACCGTTGATGAGAGTGGCGGTTCCTAGTTGTTTGGGGATATGTTTGGAGTGGTGGTGGTATGAGATTGTGACTGTGATGGGTGGTTACTTGGAGAATCCTAAGCTCGCCGTGGCTGCGACTGGGATTTTGATTCAGACTACGAGTCTTATGTATACTGTTCCTATGGCTTTAGCTGGATGCGTCTCTGCTCGGGTACGTGTCTTGTCCTTTATCTATCTGTTTTTGTGAGTTTTAACAGATCAAGATCTGAGTCAAAGTCTATTGATTAAGTTGATTAGGTCGTCAAGATTCGAGTCAAATGGTAGTATTGAGTATTGACTTAGTTGGTTAAGTAGTCAAGTTATGAGTAGAAAAAATGATTGGCGAAGTTGATTTGAGTTTGAAAATGGAAAGTTTAAAAATCAAAGTGTAGATAAAACGTCTTTAGCAAAGACTTGTCTTTTGACTGGTCAGCTATGTATTAATTAATGAAATTAGGACTAAGTCTCGGAACTTGAAGGTGTGAAAACAATTTACTAGAGGCAAAAACGTTACTCAAGAAAGATTTGATGCATTATTTTCTTGTTATTGGCATAAGCTTGTTTTTTGTTTGTGAGTGTTTCCGATGACCTTAATACTAGTGTTTTTTTTTTTATAATAATAATTGTTACTTGCTCCAAATTATAGAGATGTTCTTATTCTGTGGTTTCGAGGACCCTCCTAATGGATCTTATTTTTAGCTTTTACGAAAAAGTAAAAAAAAAGGAATAAAAGACGTGCAATGTGATGTAGGGGTTGTGAAAAATATTGCATCAACTTCCATTAATAGAACACCCCGTGATACGTGATTGGACATTGACATACCTAGAAAATAAAATAAATAAAAAGGTGGTTGAAAAGAAAGAAGTCCAAGTGTGGTCTATTTTATTGTTGCCAATCTCATGATAATCTTCAACCTCATCGAAACCCACTTGTCCTTTTCTGCTTCCTTTAAACGTGACAAAAGGTTAGCTTCAATAACTAACTTTTACATTTTGATTTTTGGGTCTTCGTTAATATTTCACAGGTTGGAAACGAGCTCGGTGCAGGTAGACCGTACAAAGCGAGGCTAGCGGCGAACGTGGCTCTAGCTTGCGCATTTGTAGTAGGAGCATTGAATGTGGCTTGGACCGTGGTTCTAAAAGAGCGTTGGGCAGGGCTTTTCACTGGCTACGAGCCACTCAAGGTGTTGGTTGCTTCGGTTATGCCAATCGTCGGGCTTTGCGAGCTAGGGAACTGCCCTCAAACTACGGGATGCGGGATTCTAAGAGGGACAGGTCGTCCTGCTGTTGGGGCACATGTGAATCTTGGGTCGTTTTATTTTGTTGGGACGCCAGTGGCGGTTGGACTAGCGTTTTGGTTGAAAATTGGGTTTAGTGGGTTGTGGTTTGGGTTGCTTTCGGCTCAAGCGGCTTGCGCGGTTTCGATATTGTATGCCGTTTTGGCGAGGACGGATTGGGAAGGAGAAGCGGTGAGAGCGATGAGATTGACGAATTTGGAGATGAGGAAAGTTGAGAAAGATGAAGAGTCGTCGTCCTTGTTGCTGTTGGACGGTCGTAATGGGAGTAGTGATGAGAAGTTGGGTGATGTTTTGTAATAAACTGGACAAAATTGTGGGGTCAAAAAGAACCTGAGAGACTTATTGATGTTTGGTTGATCTTGGAAGTATTGTGGGTATTTTTTAACTAGTGGTGAGTGTTGTTTGACTCGTTTGTTAATGTTTTGTATCCATATCAGTTTTTCTTTTTTAGTGAGTTTGCTAATTGGAATCTTGGAAGCTAAATCATTTTAGACGTTGAAAATCCAAATAATTTTAAAAAGAAAGGAATATTGGATATGGCGTTTTGCCAGAAATGGTGAAAAAGGGGAATATAATAAAAGCTTGTAAGAAACCTTTTTTGGCCATATCAAGCCAAACACAGTTGAATGCATGCCTAAACTCCTTTATCTCGCTTTTGGCGTGGTTTTCATAACAAACACCCAGAAAAAAAAAAAGACATTTAAGTTTTTCTGAAAATCTTATTTGTCTAATTATGTTAAAGTTGGGTCAAGAAACGATGATGACGGAAGGGTACGATACATTTAAATGTTTGAAATCACAATGATTCAAAGCCCGACACAGACATAAGTGTTCCCCCAAAAAAACTTTGGAGCATACATACCATCGCCATATCAGCCTCCATACAATGGACTTCTTTTTGTCGGGCACTCCATGTCTCGACTACGAATTTAGAAGAAACGTGTCAGTGTCATACGCCAATCTGATTTAGATTTCTAGTTGCTGTAACCTCGAATGTCATGAGCTAAACCTCAGATTATTCTTAGAAACTCAAAACACATTAGAATTTCAGAGATTAAAATTTTATTTTCGATGTGAATCAATTTGAGAGGGATATCATATTGGGAATGGACGTTTGATAACGTATTGATTGTAGCAATTTCCGTTAAGATTAGTATATGGAGAGAAAATGAAACTCAACTGTTTGTTACAAGCCTGTGATTAGAAAGAGGGGAATAGAGTTAGGTAAAAGCTTCCGACTGACCTAGCCTATTTGCGAGGATAAGATTAATTGTTGGAAGTACAATTCTCCTTAATCAGAAAAAGACTTTTATATAGTAGTCCCCACGGTACAACTTTCAATTCGAGGTTGGAAAAATGGTGATGAAGGTACTTAATGTAGGCCAATACCACTAAATATACTGCTGATCGATAGAGACAGAAGAAAGATGTACCCTACAAATCTCTCCAGATGAAACTATAAAAGATTCTCTAATTCTTTTTCTTACACAGCAGCTCAACACAATGTGCTATCTAGTGGTTAGTTTACCAGAGGACCGCTTCTGAGTTCTGACATTCTGGTATGCTGTGTAATCTTCAATTAATGTAGGGTTCCTTTTTCTGTACTGCTTCACATCTCTTCATAAATCCTCTGAACTTGTCCATGTCACCAAGTACATAATTCTCGAGGATATCTCATCGAGGACAGAAGCTCTGCAAGGAGGAGGGTTTATACTCATCACATTGATATTGTTAATGACTGGGATTCATTACAGTTACAGAATATTCCACACTAGCATTTCAACTAGATATCACGAGTCTGCAAAATCCACCTGGAAAAGTCAGATTTAAGGTCTGAGCCTAACTATGGAATGATATACTCCTTAACAAAACTAGGATTTTTTCAATTGAGAACTAAGAATGAAAAAGATAAGCTACTACACAGTAGAAGTAACGAACCAGCTAAAAATGCAGCGACCAGTAAACATCGATTCAGTCTTTTAAGACATATGGCTCCTTTTCTCTGTCATTAAGTTGACCTTGTTGCGCCCTGATCGTGGCTTCTCCTGTGAACTTGATTTCAAAAAACTCTTCCTACCTGCTCTCGACCTTGAATGTGGCTTCTCCTGTGAACCTGAACTCCCAAAACTCCTCCTACCAGCTCTTGGACTTGAGTTTCTACGACCACGCTTCAGACTCTGGTTTCGATCCACATCATCCTCCTCCTCCTCCTCCTCCTCGTCCTCATCGACAACATCTTCTTCACCTTCATCCTCGACTTCAGAACCAGAAACACCATCATCCCCAGCTTTAGCATCAGTGTCACAGACTTCTCCTTCTACATTCCCCTTGTCTTCTTCTCTCTTTCTGCTAGACACTGCATTGTTTTCTTTCTTAACCTTACTCATGAGTTTCAGGTAACGGTTACGACTCGTCACCAACTGATTACTCTCCACCAACACTCCCCTCTTATAAGCATCTCTAAGGACCACAGTATGAGTCCTAAGCTTACTCGACAAGTAAAAAATACCAGGATGGTTATGAAGAACTCTCTTAAACCTCGACCTCAACCCCATAAACTCACCAAGATGCAAAACCGCATCTTTCTCAGCTTTCTTGGACACAAAAAGGTTCAAGATTTCATGCAAAACAGCAGCCGCCCACTTGTCAGACTCATCACTAGTCGCCGAGAGATGAAGCGCGTTCTCATAAGGAGAAACATACGGCAGCTTCTGCCATTCATCAATCCATCTCTTCATCTTCTTGTCAACCACAAAACCATTAGAGAACTTCATAGGAAAAGCAATCGGAGAGCCTTTAGAAAACTCTCCTTTCCCTAACGTTCTAGCTTTCTTCTCCATGACAGACACAGAGTGGTCGTTGCTCCAGCAAACCAGTTCAAGGTCACCGCTACATCCACGAAACTTGGATTTGATAACTCTGAAATAGTCAGGGAACTCAGGTACAATGGTTTGAACGTAATCTTGAGGCAAACCTAAATCCCATCTCAACAAATCAAGAAGCTCTAAAGGAATCTTGTTGATTCTATTAATCATGAGCAGTTTCAAGAGTCTATCAGCTAACCCTTGCTTGTAAGACTCACTACCGTAAACCAATTGCTCTTCGGCGTCGAGGTTGAGAATCTCCGGCGTGAGGGTGATGTGAGGATGGATGCCGATTCCTCCGGGGAGAAACTCTTGGAATACGGAAGGGAAGCTTCGGATGAACTCGATCGGACGGAGGGGAACTCGAAGGGAGTCTTTCTGGTTTGTGATGACTGAGATCGGAAGTGATTTGGATGGCTCCGATCTTACTAGGTCTTTGATGCTCAGAAGAGGTCTCAGATTCTTCTCTCTTTCCACCGCGTGGTCGAGTCCTCTGTCTCTTACGAATTTGTAGGTTTCTTCCGGCGTATCGGAGAAGGTTCGACGGCCGGTTTGACGGCGGATTGAAATGTTGCGGAAAATGGATTTCATTTCAGAAGTCGGCGAGTTTTTGCTTCCTCTAGGGTTTCGGAATTGATGAAGAAAGGGTTTAAAGAGGGTTTTGGGTCTTTTGTTATTACCTATTTTCTTAGTTGAGTTTTTACTTTTTAGATTTAGACAAAAATAGAAAATGCACCAAATGGTCCAAATCAAATTCAAAATATAAATTTCAGATTCTGGTCGACTGGATCAAGTACCGCCTAGTCGCGGGCCAATCATTGTGTGCTGGAAGTACAATGTCAGTGTGTGTATTACTAAGAGAATCGTTTGTTGTATCTTTTAGTGCAGGACTATGAAGAACCAGAACATACTGTGACACAATCCAGAGAACACTCCGCGCAGCCAACTACTTGGGCATTGTTGATGAAATCATGGTATATCTTCTAATTTCTTGACACAACTTTGCAGATCTTTTGTCTTTAAGCCCTCTGACCACTAATCAGTCCACAAGTGTTTTGCACATCATATGTAATGTGACATTTTATTCATTTAATTGTCTCAAAATGTGAAATAAATTTAGAACCTCGAGGCTAGATAAGTTGGTCTAAGCTAGTATGTACACCATTCATTTAAGCTAAATATATTTCATAAAACAAAATTAAGACTGTAATCCCGCCCAGACAGCTAATCCAGCAAAACATTACGTTGTAAAGGCATAGAGTTCCTCATCTTTTTCCTTTAGGACAGCAAGGTTCCTTTGCTTTAAAGCTTGTCAAAATACATATATTATCATAACGAACATATATAAAAGTATATTATAAAGGTAATCGATATATAATTGGATGCTTTAAAAAAGGAAATAGTCGCATATAGACCGTCAAAGAGACAGCCACCAAATTAAAAATGGCGAGTTAATATTTAAAAAAAAAAATCAAAGCCAATCAATAGAAAAAAAAAGAAACCTGAAAAAAGGTGGGATTCTCTCCGACTCACACGACGGGCAATCTCACTTGCTGCTGTCGCGCTAAACCCTACCGGCAATCGGTCATGGCGACGACTAGCTCCGGGAAGAAGAAGACTTCCTCCGCCGCGAATCTCTGCACAGAAAACTTCGATTTATCGTCCGCTGATTCGCCTCCTTCGAAACTCTCTCTCTCCCCCGATCAGCTCAATTACTGCCTCCAAGCTCTCGGGATTCTCAAGGAAAAAGTCTCAGATCCAGACTCGATCGCTCGTGAGTTTGCCAATTTGCAGGTGACAGATCCTTCTTCCTCTGTTTCCCTGCGCTGTTCTGTTGGTTCCACAGTTATGTACTCAATAATAGAAAACTCACGCAGGCTAATAGGCTGTGGGCATCGGAGCTGCAGAGAAGCTGTACAGTGGCTATGAACAGCGTCAATTTCGACAAGAACCGTTACACAGATGTCTTACCATGTAATTTCTCTTTTTCCTTTCTTTTTTTGCTTAGGTAGCGTGACGGTTATAATCTGATTATATATTGATTTATCTCTTGTGCTCTTTGGATGTAGTTGACAATAATAGAATTGTTCTGAATCCCTGCAAAGACCATCGATCATCTGCTAATGGATATGTGAATGCAAGCTTGGTTAAAGTAATCACACTTCTTATCGTTCTATATATATGTCTATATTCTCCTTTGTGTGTGTTTTCTGAAGCAATTTTTTTGCAGACTTCTTCTTCGTCTGAGAGTATTTCTGAGTTCATTGCTACGCAAGGTCCTCTACCACATACGATGGAGGACTTTTGGGAGATGGTGATTCAGCACCATTGTCCCGTCATTGTCATGCTCACTCGTTTAGTCGACAATTCTAAGGTATATCAGTTTTTTCCAGACAAGGTTCGCTCTTGGTAAGTTATCTTTAGTTTTGGTTTCGGACCTCGTCACTCTGGGAAGGTGTCTCAAAAGTTTTGGATAGTTCATGAGCAGTGTTGATGATATTTAGCCATCTCGTTGATGGTGTTCAACAATGGACTTATATGCTCTGTATCTTATTTTACTTATTTGGCTTAATGGTACAACAGACTGTTAAATGCGCTGATTACTTTCAAGCCGAAGATAGACCCAGAGAATTTGGCAATATATCTGTCATGACCAAATGGGTCAAGACTACCGATACTTCATTATTGTTGCGAAATCTTGAGGTTAACTACAAAGAGGTAAGACTCTTATTTATCAGTTTTCTTACTGTTTCTATCTATCGGATCAAAAGTTATCTCTTTTTAAGGGTCCTACGGGTTTAACCTAAAGTGAAAACTGTGTGGTGGTTGTGTTTCAGACAGAGGATCAACCCATGTCCGTCTTGCATATTCAGTATCCGGAATGGCCTGATCATGGAGTTCCCAGGGATACTGTGGCTGTCCGTGAAATTCTGAAAAGACTGTACCAAGTACCGCCTAGTCTCGGCCCAATCATTGTGCACTGCAGGTACGATGCATATCAATGTGTGTGTCTATACTCAAGTGTCGTTTGATGTCTCCTGAGAGAATTGTTTGTATCTTTCAGTGCAGGGATAGGTAGAACCGGAACATACTGTGCGATTCATAACACAATCCAGAGAATTCTTGCTGGCGATATGTCTGCGTTGGACCTTGCTAAAACTGTGGCAGTATTCCGCAGCCAACGCATTGGCATGGTTCAAACCATGGTAATCTTCTAATCCTAAGTTTTTGGCACAAATATTCATATCTTTTTGCTCTTGGACAGATAACAATTTTAGCTACCGAATATCTGTATTTCACACACATCATTGTTGTTTCATGGTCGTTCTGACTTGTTGGTCGTTCTGACTTGTTCAACCCTTGCTCGTTTCCTAAAGGATCAATACTTCTTTTGCTACAACGCTATCGTTGATGAACTAGAAGATCTAACCGCGGGGACAACTGGCGGAATAAGTTCATAAAAGGTACGCAATTTAGACATGCAAAGTCGATTATGTATAATGTAGAATAAATCTGTTTACAATACTCTTTATCTTTGTTACAGCTGAATCCTGAATGCTATATTACCGTGTGGTCTTCTGGATTAGTGAAGACGGAGATATTTTTTTAAGCAAGTGTTATCTGTCATCGTACTGTGGAGAAACAGTGTGGTGATTTATTGTTTCTATGTGAAAATGAGTCTTTCCAAGACTTTCCAATTACTGAACACATCAAAGATGTGATTAAGCACGCTTATTTTGAAAATGTGATTAAAAGTTGCTTATTTAGAAAGCTTTTGAGTAAGGAAGCAAAATGCAACATTGTTTAAAGACTTTAGAATTCGTATATGGGTCTTCTGATTCTGATGTGAACCGATTTTATTTATTAAAAAGAAAATTAAAAGAAAGGTAGGTAAGTGTTCCATATAGGGTGAAAATTTGGTAAAACAGTTATCTAAAACAATTAATCAAAAAATTCGGTGGAAAAAGATTTTGTGAGAATCAGAGTTTATCTTAAACTTTCAGAACTATCTAATTCTAAACCCTCATAACTATCCAACCCTCAGAATTCTATAAACCCAATCTGTCAAGACCAACCCTCAGAATTCTATAAACCCAATCTGTCACGACCATTTAATTGCAGGAGTTGTGAGTTACGATTCTTTATGATTAGAGTAAAGTTAAAATAAAAATGGTTTTGCTTTTGTTTGTAAATAGAAATAAAATGACGAATTATAAACTTGATGTAAACTAAGTGATTAAAAACGTTAGGTCAAGGGTGATTTGTAGGGATAGTAGAAATCGTGGATCAGACAATTATTCAGAGAGCACAATAAACACAGTTTACTCAAACATAAATTCATAACCAATCCACTTTCATGGCATCAATCAATTTCATCTATCAATTTAAAGTCCTAAACTTTCATTTGAACTTAGCATTCTAGACAAGCATTAATGAGCAGGTTCGATTTGTTCACGGATCACCTTAACATCAGCTTTCGTTGGCTAAGGATAACCCGCTCACCTATGTTCTATCAAGCAATCTATTACACTTTTGATGAATAGATTAAACCCCTAATTCATAGACTAAATGATCAGATTAGCCTAAGCAATGAACACAACAATAGGTGAAAACAATCTGGTGATAAATCTCTATTTATGTCTAATCCAATGATTCATTATCCCCTTGAAACCCTAAACCTAACTGA
>KE154857.1:4776-24159 GCA_000411075.1 Sisymbrium irio | reverse complement strand
TTTACATACGAAGCAGAAGCTATTAGGACATGGCTTAGCAGAGGTAAGGATACGTCACCGATGACAAATCTCAAGCTTCCTCATCGCAATCTTTTCCCCAATCGTGCTCTCCGGTCTGCTATTCAGGAGTTGGTTTGACTCTACTTCCTGCTTCTCACGAGTCTCTCTGCCTCTACTATGTATGAGAGAGCCCTCCCTGGTTGAATTTGTGATACATTTTTTTCGCTACTCTACTATTTTGGCATATGGTTTTTGTTTTCCATAAATATCCGAATATTGAACAGAACTACTATTTTCTCATAACTCTTTAAAATATGATAGTAATAGTTTTGTTTCAGCTTTATTAATTAGTCAATAGATTTATTTATACAAAATTATGATTGATTGGCTTGCATAGAGGCAAATGAGCCTAAGAATTGAATACAGTGACCCCTTCCTTCTTCTGGGACGACGTTAATGAAAATTCAATAAAGAAATGAAGAATAGATACGTCATACTTGCCTAGGTGCAGACTACGATGTTGACAAAGAGAAGTTCAAACGACGTTGGTCTTTCATTTTTTTTTATCTTCTCAAGAAAAACGCTCGGGAAACTCATAAGAACTATCAAAAGGAGAGTGAAGTCAAGTAGAGTTTCAGAAGAAGAAGAGGAACAAGTTTAGCATCTTTCTTTCTTATTCATTCCATTGATTCTCTTGTCCTTTCTCGCCGGACTTTCGCTCTTCTGTTTCTTTTCATCGATTCTAACTATTAAAATAAATTTCGCATTGGAACATTGAAGATGAGCTCTCAGCCTTCGTATGGAGTTCGAAATTCCAACGACAAGAAACAAGTTTTGGAAAAATCAAGAAGGTAGTATGTTGTATAGTAATTAAAATCTGCCTCCTGTTTCCATTTTCTTCTTCTGCTTTTCTTTTCTTTTCTTGTTTGCTTGCTTGGGGTAACATTTCTAGATTGATCTCTCTCTCTCTCTCTCTGGTTTTCAATTGGTGGGTCTAGTTTGCTAAACTGCTTGACGCAACGGAACTTTGACAAGATCAAGGATGAGATTGTCCAGACAATAAGGGCATCTCCCTCCGCTTTCATTATCAAGGTTCTAGTTACCTCCTCTGTGCATGGCTTTTTTTGTACCCATCTTCTTTTTTTTTTTCTAATGGTTTGGTAAGATATGTGTGCAGTCTCTAGTGTGTTGCATTTTCGATATGGCAATGGTGGACCATTCCTATGTCTTATTCGCTCGTCTATGCGTCGAGCTTTTTCAGTCGCTTCCCCCTTTTCGATCAGCTGAATCTCACGGCGAGATTACCACTATCGAGAGACTCTTCTTGTGCAAATGCCGAATGGAGCTTGAAAACTCATCTCCTGAAACAGACAGACCACCACTTGTTTATGTAGAGGAATCAAACTGCTGGAGGTTTATTAAGACCGTGCGGGTTTTGGCTGAAATTTTTAAGAATAGGATGGTCACTGAAACAACTCGGCAGAGTATAATTCAGGTTTATTTGCCTAATTGCCTTTTTGATCTGCTTATTTAGTGTGTACGCACGTAATTAAAAGAAAATAAGAAAATGCAAAGGTTTTGTATAGTTTGACTTACTTGCTACTTGTTAATGTAAGGTGCTCATGAAACCTATCGTCCCACCTGAAAGGAATACCGATGCAATGAATTTTTTCCTGTCCTCCATTGGAAAACTAGCTGACTTCCAATTTTGTGATGAAAATTTCAAGCGGCTAGTGCAAGATTCAAGGGTAAACAACACTAATAATACCACTATCCAACTGCACAATATTCATAAATCTATATATAACACAGCTTGATTTACAGGCTTTAGAGTTGGAGAGCAATTACAATGAAGAAGCCAGGCTTAGGAAAGAAGCAGAAGATGCACTTGCTAAAAAAAAAGGAGCACTGGAGCTGATGAAAAGGTTACTTGAATCTTACAAGGAAGAAAAAAATAAATTGCATTCACATGCTCAAGGGTTGGAGCAAAAGTACCAAGAGGAGTTGAAGCTTAGGAAAGAAAAAGAATGTGCGCTTGCTACAGAACGGGACACCATTTCCAACGTAAGGCGTCGACTGGAAGCTCTCGAAAATAAACACAATAACCTGTGGTTGATGGCTGTAGAGCTCGAAAGCAATTACACGGACGAACTGATTCTCAGGAAAGAATCAGAAATTGCCCTGCATAAAGAAAGGAATGAGTTGGAGGCGATGACGAAACTGTTTGAATCTTGTACAATAGAGCAAGAGAACCTGGCCTCGCAGGTCAGAACTTGGAAGGAAAAATACGACCAATCGTTAAGCCTTAGGAAAGAAACAGACGATTCTCTCTCTAGACATATACAAGAGCTTGAAGTAGTCAAAGGACTACTCGAATCATACAACCAAGAAGCAGATGAGATGCGAGAAGAGAGGGACAGTGCTCTCGAAACAGTACAAGAGCTCACGAGAAAGCAAACTGAGGAGCGTCAACCTCCGCAATCGTTTTTCTGCCCTATCACACAAGTAAGCCCTTTTCTGCATAAGAAGATTACTTGCACAACACTCAATCCGGTAGACAAATAATATGTTTGTGTGTTTTGTTTTATTTTTATTTTTATTTTTGCAGGAGATCATGAAAGATCCACACTTTGCTGCTGATGGATTTACATACGAAGCAGAAGCTATTAGGACATGGCTTAGCAGAGGTAAGGATACGTCACCGATGACAAATCTCAAGCTACCTCATCGCAATCTTGTCCCCAACCGTGCTCTCCGGTCTGCTATTCAGGAGTTGGTTTGATTCTTCCTGCTTATCTCGATCCTCATTGCAACCGTGCTCCCCGGTCTGCGATTCAAGTGTTGGAATCATTCCTGGTTTTCGATCCGGTTTAGTATTTAGTAAGAAAATTGATATTGGGCCTATAATGGACTCAGGAGTCTATACTATTTATGAGCCTCGCTTGAAATCTTTCATCCGGTATTCATAAGTCGTAACCACTTAAACCAGGACTCATCTACCTGCCTCGTACGTGGCTGGATCAATGCCTCGTTTTTCTTTTATAAATATCCGAAAATGGAAATAAAGCCATTTTCTCTCAGAACGGTAAAGACGACAATTGTGCTTTGTACACGCCTAAAACGCCATGAAAAGCCAAAAACATATAAAAGACCAAGAAAAAATAAAAGCAACCCAAATATATTAATATGTTTCCCTTTCTTCGCTTCGGTATCGAAGAAAATTAAAAGTCACGTGACAAAACGGACAATGTGACGTAACACAATACTTTTATTGCTTTAATTCAGTCATTCAGAGTTCAGACTCTGGTATCTCTCTTGTAATGGAACAGTTTCTTCGTTTTCGAAATAGTTACACCAACGTAAAAATATTTTATTTGCTCTATTTAAACTCCATCGTAAGACGAAAGGCCTGTTTTTTTCTTAGAAAAAGAAACCCTAATCAGTGAGAGGCACTGCCCCAACACAAGGCTAGGTCTCCTTTAATTTTCTCCTTTCAAACTAGTGTCTACTGTTCAAAATTAAACTCTAATAATCCCTTTACAAAATTAAAAAAGGAGCTAGAGAGGGAGGAATAATAAATGAGAAGGAGACAAAAGTGAGAGAGGAACAAGAACAAGAAAGTACGTAGATGTACAGAGGAAGATAAGAAGAGGACAAGACAATGGCCTGCAGGACATTTTTTTACACATCGGTCAATAAACTTCCAATGTAGGCTCTATCATTGCAACTTGTTACACCAAAAGATACAGATACACATACACACTTATTATAAACTATATATTCACCTACAAGACAAACTTTTTCAAATTTTTTGTTTGTTTGCCTTCTCTCTTACCTCTTTTTATTGTTACCCTTTCGATTATTACTATTCAACGTTGCATCTGCTTCTTTGTAACAAACAGCTAAGAGCCCAGCTCAAGTTGTCCTTTCTTCTCTGCACCTAGTCAAAGTTAAAAAGAAAAAATAAACTAGTCTCTATGTTCCGCAGCACAAATAGGTCAATCACACAAAAAGCTTATCTATATAGAGAGATATATACGACAATCAGAAAATATGGTTTTTGAGTTGTATATGGATGATTGATAGGTAAAACAATCAAATATTTGATTACGTGTCGGGTCTAGTAGATACAGGGAAACTCAGCATGAGTTTGGGGTTTTGATTGGATATTTTATTTAAAGGTTTTGTCGTTTTTTCCTAAAAGGAACCAAGATGAAGAAAGCGGATGATGAAGAGTAGTTGATTATAATTAGCTATAAAGTCTATATGCTACTTTAATCGCCGTTTCATGGATTAATATAATTTTAGGAAACGATTAATTGCAACTAATTTTTTCTTCTTTGTCGGCCTTTTTCTACATAAGCCATTTGTCGTCACATTGTATATTATAGACTATAGAGGAAGGAAATAAAAATGACAGATGCAAAAAGCGCAGAGTGAGAATCAATTGGGAGAGAGAGAATCTTTACAGAGGGCACAACACTGGGAACAATCACGTTCTCTCATTCATTTCCTTCTCTACCTTTAATTTACATTTATTTATTTATTTATGTTCATAACCGATTCATTATTTCACATAATGTATAAAAAAGTGGTGGATAGATTGTATAGTAAGTAGTTAATGATTTAGGACAAAGTATTTGACTAGCTATATGCGATTCGATTTGGATTTAGTATTTGCTATAGCGAAACAAACGACAAGATGTAGAAGATAGGTCCGGTAAAAAAAAAACAGAAGACCCATCAGACAATTTGCATTGATTTCTGTCTTCACATCTTGTATATTGATTTGATTTTATGGCATTCAAAAATATACTGCTATGCTAGTAGCTAGTCAAAATTAGATTATTTATTGATTATTTAAAGCAAGCAATAAATTTCTACGCTTAATTTATTGTGTTGTGTCGTTGGTAAGTTGATACTAGTATTAGTAGATCCTATTATTCACCTAACAATGACTACTTCTCGCTTAAAGTATGAAAAAAATGAAGTGATTGTCCGTGTTTGATATGATAACTCTCTACACCACTCACACGAGTTTTGAAAATACATTCTTAGAATGTAGATGTCAATAAATACACTGTGAATTGCATGTGTTCGTGTCGTCTTATTGTGGCGATTGAGAATTGAGAATCCAGCGGCTGGGATTTAAGAAATGATGTTCCAGAATCACGAGCAACTTTAAATTCTTTTTCGTGTTATATTTTTTAAGAAAATAATACTACTAATAATTATTCCACGGAACGAACTTAGTTTACTTACAGTCTGCAGCTAGCTACTACGTACGAATGACAGCTCTCTTCACGCTTTGACCCTTAACAGTAATCTAGATCTGTCCCTTAATTACTTAATTATATTATACGTTAAATGCCTCTTCAGTCTCTTCTAAACTCCAAACACGGATTATGTTAAACATTAATCTAGACAACAGATTCAGGAATAATATGATAGTACCTTAACATTCATACCAAAAAAGAATATGATATTACTAAGGTTTCACTTAAATATCCTTTAAAAAAAATCGGTTGTTGAAAAAGAAAAGGAGTTGCCATTTTAGTTGTGTCTAGACAATCAATTTCATGCGGCTGAGCAGACTAACGAAAATAAATCAAATCGATTAATTTGTTGTTTTTAAGATATCTGAACTAACGGGCTTAGGGGAGTAATCAGTAGCATTATAACAGTGAGTAATCAAACCCTAAAAAGTCTCATCAACTAAGCAGTGAGTAAATGCTTAGCATCCTTAAAAAGTCTCATTTAGTTAAGCTGTCAAATTTTGGTGAACAATGCAAAAAGTAAATACAGAGAAGACGTCATTAGTGATCGATTCTCTTGATTTGGTCCGCCGACCAGTTTCAGTCTATATATCCTCTCTACTAACTACACATGCACTTCCAATTAGTACCTTATCGCCACCTTTTTGTTTTCTTTTTAAGCCAAATCAAAAGTTGTCTTCTTTTTTCTTTTGGTTTTTTCTCCTTAAACCATTGTACTTGCTATGTTTTTGTTTCTTTAAAATTGAGCTTATTATTAAGCTGTCGTATTCCCTGTGAATAAACAAACATACTAAAGTTGAAAATGTTGAACAAAGCGAAGACTGAGGGGGTGGATTTGTAATAAGGATCTTCACTGACAGTGACATGCAAACACATTATTAGGGGGAAAAAGGAAACACAAAAAAGAGAGAGGTGATTTTAGCATCTGCCCTTTTTCAGAAACTGTAATAATTTAGATTCAAAATTTTGTTTTACACCTAATTCACTCAGTTACAAATCACTTTAGTTTCATTCTATCTTTCCATTAAACAATTTTTAAAAGCATACAGAAATGTTTTTTGAAGCGATCTCCGAACATGGCAAGCACATCATCCTTCGTAGTCAGATAGTTTTTTATAAAAAAAAAATATTCATCGAATTTATCGTTAACAGAGACGTACTATATTTATATTGCTGTTTGATATTTTTTCGTATGATTAATTAATTGGTGTTTGATATTTCCGAGTAAAAATCAACGGCTCGTTCGATGACACAAGTTAGAATGTGATTAATGCGATAAACCGAGAAAGAGATTAGTTAAACCGTATTTACATATTCTACCCCCAAATCATCAGTTTTACACGACAGCCCCCGAAAAAACAAAAACATTCAGATTCCCCCCCCCTCTGCCTAGTAAGCGGTTTCTCCCTAGCTGCTGAGTCGATCCGGTTAACTTGTTAATTGATCGCATTTCGGTTCAAGCCTGGTCCGGTTCTTGCCGTTGCTCTGTAACTGCGATTTGTTCGGAGAAGAAGAAGAAGTAGACGATGGAGAGAAAAGCTGGCCGAAGAAGAGGCCTGATTTCAGGGAAGAGACCGGAACGTTAAGCACCGGCGTGATCCTGACATTAGCAGAGTACGACCTCGGCATACCATGGTGCTGCTTCATCCTAGGTCCACCGGTGAAGCTTCCGGGACTGCTTGAGCTTCTTTCAAGCCCGTGAAACACTATCTTCCCGGACGCGTTAAGTCTGGGACTATCCGCCGTCACAGTGACCGCCTCGGCGAGGGAGTGATTGGAGGGACGCCTGAGTCGGATCCTGGGCTGGGTCCGAGAAGGAGCGAAGGGATTAGGGCTGGGTTTGTCGAGGTCGAGCGAGAGTCTAGGAAGGTCATCGACCTCATGGCCGGAGGAAGAGGAGGAGGATAGAGAGAGACGCGACGATGCGATGGAGATTTCTGACGACTCTTTAAGCAACGGAGAAGCATCAGCCGGCGGCGACGAGGATTTATTAGATCCACGTTGAAGAAACTGTTTCAACGACGACGTTTTGGAGTTTCCCGAAGAAGAAGAAGAAGGCGACGTCGTTTTAATAGATTCATTTGCCTTGGCGTTAACAAGCCTCTTGAGACCTAAAAGCTCTCTCCATCTGGTCGTGCAACGAGGTGCTTTCGGAGAGAAGAGTTCCGACATCTCCATCTCTAGTCTCCGACAAGGTTTCACTACCTCCGGCGAGTGTCTCGATTCCGCAGCAGTCTCTTCCTCTGTGTTGACCGTCTCAGGCTTCGTCTTTGAGCTACCGGATAACTTCAAAGGTACGAGTTTCCCGTCGGAGAAGAGCTCGTCGGCGGAGAGCATTGTCACCGGATCTTCGAGACAAAACTCGAAATCCACCACTGGATCTTCGTTCGCCTCAGGTTCAGGCGACCGCATCTCTACTCGGCTCAAAGAGCTCGACGACCAACCGTACGATGAGTATCCCGACGGCGGAACACCGGCGTTTTTAACACAAGCGGAAGCCATCAGAAAAGAATCTTTGGAGAGATTCTGTGAGTGTTTGGAGACAAGTGAGAGTGACAGAGACAAGCATTTATATACAGCTCACTCAGCCTCGGGTACACCCGTACGCCTCTTCACCCGAGAGAGACTCACTTGTCTCCATTTCACCGGGTCGGTCATTTCTTTAATGGGCCGGATTTAACTACCTTATCGGCCCAAATTCATTTTCTTTAATTATGGTCTAGATTTTCAGACCTTGATTTCATAAGTGGATGATGATTTAGAATCTGGTTACTGTGTGACCATTTAGTTTTGTTTTTCTCTTCTTCTTTTCTGTCTCAAAATTATATGGTGGACACCTACAAATAATAGAATCTGATCATGTGTACACGCTTTGTGTATTCATGGAGTGTATTTCAAGGTATGATTATCGTTCACATATGATTTTCTTGAGGACAAACTTTCTCTTAAAAAAAATATAACAAATCACAAAACGATATATGACACGTTAAATGAGGCAGAAGAATCAACTTCACTTAGACGAAGCAACAATGGGAGTCAACTTTTAGATTATTGATTCTCCAGAGTCCAGAGTAAATAACCTTTAACTAGTAAAGATCTCTAGGCAAAATTTATGACCTAACTAAAATTACATGTGATGATTCTGGATCAGAAGAATATACTTAGTGTTGCTTCGGTCAGAACTTTTTGATAATTAAAATAAAATCTTTTAACTGTCTCATAATTCATATAAATATTTGCTTTGTTATACGCTCCATAGTATATCGTTTGAATCACACATAATTCTTTATTAAATACATATGCGAGCGCACGTCGAATATTATCTATGAACATGTGTCTAACCTGCATCTTTTGTACAGTTGTGAAAAATGAAAATACTTAAGAAATAGCCATGCACGATATCAACTACGTGAATGAATACATCTCTGCGATTTGAGATCATGTTTTGAGACGGTTATTTCCTACTCGATCAAGTGCTCTTTCATACTGGGACGATTGGTTCAGTAACACGGCTACGCAGCTGCTCCTTCGATCCTGAGGAAGTTCGTGGCCCGAGCACAATTTACCACCTTCGGAAACAGAGTACTATATAATCACAACACTATCTCGGCAACTACTCTCTTCAAAGCTTTAGACAGGGGAAATACTCAACAGTTGTCTAGCGATGAGGCACCGGAAGCACTGTGACAAGCTTATGGGTAATGGTATTACTAGTCATCAAATCATCGATTGAGTAATCACAATCTGTGCGAAGAAAATATTGGTAGTGACTCATGGAATAAAGCTTGAGATCTAACATAAAATCCAATATCTCACCCACCGGTCGAGTGTATTTGTCTGGATTCAAAATTTAATCAATGATTATACATTTCATCAATTAGAAATAATTTTATATAATTCCAATCACTATATATATAGCTGACTGATACTCTCTCACCGATTAAGATGTATTTTTTGTTACTTCAACGGTTCAACCAACTCGCCTTGATTTCTATAACAAAAACAAAAAACAAGTTGTATAAGATCCGGAATAGTTTAAAACTTACAACCCTCACGGCTCAGCCGAATAACCTTATAAAATAACAATAGTTCGAATGCATGGGCTAAAACATACAATATCGTATCATAATGGAATGCACATTACCGCACATTCTCCAAGAATTTTGGTTCTATTTAATCTAATAGAGAGGAACTATAATTCCGAAAGTACATTGAAAACTATAGAAGAACTCAAATAGTTCTGTCTCTATCCAAATATCAAAAGAATTGAAGTTTGACCAAAGTCTAACTTTAAAGGTTTTGTTGTTGTTGTTGTTGTTGTTATGGCCATCACTACCACTTCTCCAAGGTCACAACAAACGACAACATCGAACCCAATACCTTCCCCCACGCGTTCATTGAATCTTACTTATCATGAGTATATTGGACCAGCTTCTTCTTCTTCATTAGTCAATATTCTTATGTTATCTTCAGTATATTACATTAAGGGACTATATCGTTACTGTAATGGCTGGTAATTAAATCTTCCAAAATTTCATACATGTCGCACAGCTATAATAAAGACATATCGACATTTAAGTCCAAGTTATTTTAATTACCTCTAAAATCCATGTAACGACCATTGGCTCTATTAAACTATTCACCGTTTTATTATACTAATATAAATTGTGGAATTTCCACAGGAAAAGATGAATGGTCCACGTCTTTGGGCCAGGCGGGTCTTTCAGATCCAGCTGTTTCCATGAGTTATTCATTTGATTTACTCGGATTACGTTGTTTTTAAAACGAAGCAATTATGTTTATGACTATGACAAAAATATACAATTGGCGTATTAAAAGACGGAGATTACAATGCGAGACTATTTTATAATGACCAAGGCAAAGAATAATCACAGATACTGACATGTGTTTTCCAAGTAATAATTAAACCCATTCAGAGACGGGAAATAATTTGAATCCATTAGTAGTAATATGAAGTTAATCAAATGGAAGGTTTTGCATTTTTTTAATTTGTTGTCTCCTGTTTCATGGCAGCCATACCTCCGTTTACGCGGACATTTTTTTTTCTTTTATTAACACTAGAATTTTGTATATCATATAAAAAAATTACAATAAAATTCTAGATATTTATAGGAGTCTAAATCCCAATAATTATACCAAAATCCATAACCCGCATGATATAAAAATCATCCGAAGCCAAACAAAAACTTAAAAGACAGTTAAAACCTAATCTAATCTATTACAAAATTCGTACCAAAAAGAAATAATCTATTACAAATTGAATAAACACAAAAGCTGCATAAAACACACTAAATTGATATAAATAATTTAGTAAGATAAGTCTAAAGGAAAAAAAATTGCGCCTAATCTACTGAGGAGAAAAAAATAAAATCTCCTTCAGTTTAATAAGTATGATTGTTTTTTTTCTTGTAGAATAAGTATCGTTTTTAATCTCAAGCCTGATAAAATACTACAAATCAATGTTTTTATAGCTATAAATGATTTGTTAAAAATATATTTTCTTAACTAAATTATCAAAAAATTACTTATTGTTAAATGGATAGAGTTTGTTTAGTTATATGGTATATGAAATCGGAAATCGGTTTCTATTTGACATAAATATTCAAAACAAGCAATTAATCCTAAATATTTTCATTATTTTCTTTTGATTTCGTGTTATATATTACTATATTAGTACTAGTGGTGTATATATATGTATATATATCCTCAATTATTATATCCTTTTATCGTCTAGGCATACGAATATATGTGAATTTTACTTTTAATTTTTTTTTTACGTTATAATGTGAAATTTGAATAATATGAAAAATTGGTCTTTCATAGAAATGCTAACATTTTGTAGTATTAAAATTTTAGAACGATTTTTTGATTATTATTTTGTAAGGAATATTACTCATAAGTTGTTCAATTGTAAAAAAAAGACTTTTCGAGTTGGGAATAAAATAACATAAATATAACATTTAGAACAAAAAAACAAAAAAAAGTTACATAAAAGTAGGGGAAATTACTACTTAAACAACGGGTGTTCCTCCTCGGACACACCCAAATGATCCAAATAATCATTATCTTCTCTCTCCAACCTTCTCTTCCTCTTAATTAATCATCCTCTAATCAGAAAAGATCCTCATCAAATATTAAAAGCCTAAGGCCTAACCTAGTGATCAAAGAATTTTATAGAGAAAAGGAGCATGGAGTCGGAGGAGGAGAAGGAAAGTAGTATAAGCATGGTGGAGGCAAAGTTGCCCCCAGGATTCAGATTTCACCCAAAGGACGACGAGCTTGTCTGCGATTACTTGATGAGACGATCGCTTGGTCACAAAATCAATCAACCTCCTCCTCCTCTCCTCTTGATCCAAGTCGATCTCAACAAGTGCGAGCCCTGGGACATCCCCAGTACGTCTACTACCACTCTTTTACAACAATCTTATCTTCTTTTGAAACTAACTTTTAACATATTTTCGAATTCACCTTCATGATTACATTTTATGATGTACGTTGTTCGTCCGTGTTCGGTGTTCATGATCTCATTCATATATGGCTTTTCTTCTGTTTTAGTTTAAGTTATTATTCTTGAAAATCAAAAGATCGGAGTTAGTTATCCATACAGACTAAAAACTATCACACATGATGTCACCTAATATTTTTACTTTAATCCAGGATAGTTTACAATGTAGTCTACATACATATCTTAAAAATCTTTATTCAAACATACAATTACCAATATTGGCATGATATATTAATATTATATTATATATGTTATCTTTTATGGACATGGGAAAATACACGTATAAACATATAATTCTCACAAACATATATTTGTGAAATTTCTAGAGACACATATTTACAAAAAATTATGCGAGAAGTTGACAGTCTTGGCGTTATCCTCAACTAAAATTCTTGAAAAAAGCTTTGGATAAAATAAAAATAAGATAATAACGACGAACAAGTCAATTTCTAGATATTGTTGGTTTATAGCCTTTGAGTGTGACATTTTTTCAAGTTTTTTTCTTTGTTAGAGGACTGCGTTTTAAAAAAAAGAAATTCCGATACCTTCTGTTTGATCATAATTAGTATTCTTCTTCTCCGTCGCGTACGCCTCTAATGGGTCTTGATTATTTTTTCAATTCAAGATATTGACCCTTCAACTGCGTAATTATTGAATACCTTAGTCGTCATTCATTTGATAAAGATATTTTTCTTTATTCGAATAAAACAACATAGAAAAAATCCATTCATACTACTGATCATGCACACGCGTTGGGTTCCTATTCGACATTATGGTTGAAGAATCACATGTTGACATGCTTAGTTCATTTCCGCACGGATGTATCGTATCGTATATTACTTATTCGTAAATACTACCACTAAATAGCCTGTATGTCACTACAACTTTTGTTGTTGCTACCGTCAACAAACGCATCTTTTGTATTATGTTTTAGCAAAGCTAAATAATACTTATATGATTAATACAACAAGGCAGAATATCTATAGCGAGGCTTTCGAACCTAAAAGTTATTTCCTACATAATTAGTTCATATGAGTTTCACTAATTCCATAATGTATTATATATTTCAAATGATCAGAAATGGCATGCGTGGGAGGCAAGGATTGGTATTTCTATAGCCAGAGGGATCGAAAATACGCGACAGGGCTGAGAACAAACCGAGCAACGGCCACTGGATATTGGAAAGCCACAGGCAAAGACAGAGCCATTCTAAGGAAACGTAAGCTTGTTGGGATGAGGAAGACATTGGTGTTCTATCAAGGTCGAGCTCCCCGAGGTCGAAAAACCGATTGGGTCATGCACGAATTTCGTCTCCAGGGATCCTTTGATCCTCCTAATCATTCTCCAAAGGTACACAACCTATTTCCAGTGTTTTTTCTTTCTCATTGATCATTGTGTTCTAAGCAAATATTTTCGAGAGTAACATTATCAACCACTCATTGTTTTCTGTGTGTTGTTGAGGGAATCAGGAAGACTGGGTCTTGTGTAGAGTGTTTCATAAGAATACACAAGGAGTTTTATGTAGAGACAATACGGGAAGCTGTTTTGATGAGACAGCCTCTGCTTCTCTTCCTCCATTGATGGATTCTTACATCAACTTTGACCAAGAACCCTCTTCTTACCTCAGTGATGATCACCACTTCATCATCACTGAGCAAGTGCCCTGCTTCTCCAATTTGTCACAGAACCAAACCCTAAACACAGAACTAACCAACTCCGTCTCTCAATTCAAGACCCCTTGCAAGAACCTTAACCCCTCGTTTACTGGTGGTTCAGCCTCGGCCACGCTCCCAGGGCTCGACTCGTTCTACTCTTCAGATCAGATGGTTCTCAGAGCTCTGCTCAATCAGCTCACTAAGATCGATGGAAGCAACGGGATTAAAAAATCACAGAGTTATGGAGAAGGCAGCTCAGAAAGCCTGTTGACTGACATTAGCATTCCAGGCACTGCTTGGAACTGCTGATGTTCAAGTGTAATGTGAGTTATACTATTCCTATATTCGTATCCATGATTGGAACAATTCTTCAGAGGGGGAATACTGTGTGCGTGTCTGATTGTACAAACAACTCCTCACTCTTGTACCCAGTAGATTCATTTGTAAAATACCACTTTAAGACGCTATACATATGAATTTCATCGTAGTTCCCTTTGTTCCGATGTAAAGATCTAGTTATTAGGGTTCTCTAGAGCGATTAATCAAAAATACTATGAAACATCATAACATGATGGAATAATTGATTGCACACCCAAGGCAGTGGCCCCTATACACCGCATAAGCGAAAATCTGTCAAGTTACTATAGGTTGCTTACTTTAATAGATTTTGTCTATCGGACGGATCCAAAACCATTTACAAGTACTGCGAATGGGACTTTCATAGAGATAACTGCGTTTGCTTTCATTACTCAAGAAACATAGTAGAAACTTAGGTAGATCACACGATATCCCGCTATGTATCGGCGGATAGAGTTTATGCGGAAGACTGTCATTGTACTTTTACATGATTCAACTAGAATCTTTATTGAAGAATTTTATATACTTAACTCTGTTTTGAGGTATTGGGATACACTGAATAGGGTGGGGTACCTATAAGCAGCTGGAAGCCTGCAAAAGCTTTGACGCTGCAGCTAAGCCACTGAGTATGGCACCTTCGACGTTTGGGCTGACACAGAAATCTCCACAGATTGCTAGATTCCTCTTTCTATCCCAGAGACACCTCTCCTCGACAGCAACGCTTTTGGCAGGGAACGCACTTCCCCTAGAGACAACAGATTAATAGGCTGCCAAAAGATAGCAGAAGTACACATTAAGAGTCAGGGCGATTACCATCTGTGGGCCTTCATGAAAAAAGGGAGAGAACAAACAAGGCCTGAGCACTGAAACTCTTTAAACATCTCTTCAGATATTTTGTTTAGTGTTTCACTCGACAGTTTTTGGAGGCCAGTCTTGGCAATAACACTGTTGGCATATTCTGGAGTAGAATGCAGTATCCATCGTTCACTTGAAAAAAAAAAGATTTTAGAAGACTGAATCAATCTTACCCCCAAATGTTGATTGCAACTGCTCAAAATACTGTACTTTTACACTTTTGTTTTGGTTAGCGAAATCATCTACCTATCAGTAGATCGCCCTGGCTTAGAGCTATCACAGTGAGCCCAGCTTAAAATCTCAGAATTCTTGAAAGATAAGCCTTTTGCTGGTATCTAAATCAAGAATCATAGAATATGCAAACGACAGCAATTAGCTAAGGCACTGTGTTCCAGCAAAACTTATACACATGAACCCAAATACTTTGGCTAGTAAATTGGTCTACAAGAAGAAGATATGTTACCAAAGACAAAGGTTCCTTAAAAGCTAGCATAAGAGAGAAGCATGGTAGAACAGGAATATGTTGCAGCTTAGTGGCCAACTCCGGGACAAGATTTAAGTCTGTGAGAAGGAAGCAAAGAAAAGTCAATAGAGATATAACGCTGACACGGTAAGTGTAGGAGGAGTGAGTTGGTGCACGTTTTTACCCAGAGGAGGTGGGAGTCCGGTTGCTTGAGTAAACCTTGGAGAAACAATGTTTTTATCTGATGCAACCACTCCATCAAAACGACCCATGTTTTCTCCTTTAGAATCTTTCAACAGCCACGGAATATCTTCCTCCAACCATTCCAGCTTAGCAATACCAATTCCAAACATACTTTGAACACCTACGATGGAGACGGTCACAGGGTTGATAGAGAGACTGAAGTTGTCAGAGGAGAATCTCTGAGACTAGGAAGTACCAGACTCGTGGCACAAGGCCTTTGATATAGAGTTCATGCCCGGGACACCCACATACTTGTTGGCATTCACTTCCTAAGACCGTAAGACACAAGAAATAATAGAAAAAAAACCTCAAAACTTTAAGACGAAACATAAAAGGCAGACTATTGATCGATGGAGAGGAAAGAGAACCTGTTGGAGGGGAAGGAACTTGTTGGAGGCACAGTCGAAAGTCCCGAAAACTTGTTTCCATTCAGAGACAATACCTCTGGACTCCCACTCGTGAACAAGGGCCATCGCATCAGAGTTGGTCACAGAGAAAAACGGAGCTCCATGGTCGAAAGTCAGCTCCTTTCCGTCTTCGCCAATCTCTCTGCGCAGAAAGAGAGGAAATTCAAAGGGAAAGACTTTATCCATCAGAGAGAGAGAGGCTCCAATCATAATCATAGAGAGATCATCAGTTTATCAAGAGATTCCAACGGAAATGAAAAAGGAACCTCCTTTGAGACATGCGACCACCAGGTCCACGACCGGAGTCGAAGATAGTGACGGCGACTCCATTCCTGGCCAGAGTCGATGCGCACACGGCTCCCGAAACTGCTCCCACATTTCAACAATGGAAACTTTTTAATTTCATGATTAGAGTGACTACATCAGTTTAAGGCCAGTGAGAAAACCCGACTTCCGCTTCCGATGACGGCGACCTTCATTGCTACGGAAACGCTGCTCATTTGCTCCTCCTCCTCCTCTTTACTAATCGCCGGCGAAACCGAGGCTGCCAACCACCTTCATCTCGTATGCTCCTCGAAAAAGAAAGACTACGTCTCGTTTACTATTTTGGCTACGCAACTGCTTCCCGTTTCAATACTCTAAAAACAACACCTCGTCTGCTGACTATTAATGCGCCAAAACCAACCAGAATTTGTTTGGTTGAAAGGAGAAATGACAGATGTAGCTGTGATATGTGTTCGTTGTATTGGCTCCATTTCATTTGTTCATTGATTCTTTTGTAAATAACGATAGGGATTTGACAGTTGAGCTATCTACCAAATAACAGTGGTACGTAATTTACATCAAGTAACAGCTAGTAACACTCGTGGGATGTTTAGTTTTCAAGCCTTGGACGTTTCGGTGAAGTTTCACATTCGTCGTCGTCTTTAGCAGATGATGATGATGAAAGCTGAGGTTCTTGTTTGGAGGTGGCTTTGCGCTGTTCATCCAAGATCTTCTCCAAGTATTTTGCATGCTCTTCTATCCGTAGTTGAAGCGATCTCTGTACCTGCGCTCACTCAGCAGTAACATGTAAGTATATTGGATTGGTTGAGGGAATATCTTGGAATGAAAGAAACCTTTTCGCCAATGTGGTGATGTGTTTTACCTCGAGCTGTTGATGCAATTGTTTCTGTACTTCCATCTGCATTCGGAGAGCCTCCGTTATCTGTACGGCTCTGCCCATCAAGACAGGACAAAATCTTTTTTTAGGAAAATGTGTCAGAAAGTATATACTATATTGCAAAAATCTTTTTTAAGGAAAATGTGTCAGAAAGTATATACTATATTGCAGAAGCCAGGAATTAAGCAAGCCTCACCCTTTCTTTCTACCGTCTGCTTCACTGGTATTCGAAGCTGGTTTCTTGTCTTCTGAATTACCATTATTCTTATCTGTAAAACAGTGGAGAGAATAACAATAAATAGTGTATCTAAGATGACCTTATAAGAAGTAAAGTTGGCTTTACCATCCATTCTCTCTGGCATGTACTTGGCTAGTCTATATTTCTGCATCAAAAAAAGACAGAGCTTCCCAAGACAATTCAGCTAATTCGGTGTTATGTATTGGAAAACTCTGTCATATTCAACTGATTGAGTTGGTACCTGCAAGTGGCTTTTCACTTGATAGATTGTCAAACCCTCAACATTCATCAGCTTCATTACAGCCTTGGGAGTTGCCTCTGCCACATTTTTATGAAAGCAACAGCTTTGTTAAAAAATTTCCTTGTAACATAGAAGACAGAAGGTTCACTTACTCTCAGGCCCATTAAGCTTCTTCACGACCTCTAGAAAACAGTCATGGAGCTCAGGACTCCATCTCATTCTTGGTTTGTGGTCAACTGCTGATCCTGGACAAGGCTGTGATAAAACAGGCATTGCAGCAGCAGGAACACAGTTTTGTCCAGAACTCGATCCAGTCACTTGGTAGATCTCCTAAAAACAAATCAAAGTCAACCTTTTTTCACAGTCCCAATGAGTAACATACCAAAAAACAAAGCAAACTTACATCAAGCCTGGGGGTTTCGGCACGGTCTGTGATGGCTAACTCAAGCTCATCGGACAGGAACTGCAGTTCCATTTGCTCCGATAAGGAAAAGTTATCATGAGGACAGCCAAGACCTCCATCAGAAAAAGCATCTCCAGAAAGAGTAAGAAAGGAGCTGTCTCCTCCATCGTATGAACTGAAACTCGCAGCTGGAGACCTTTCAGTAGAAGGATTTGGAAGGAATGGAAGAGTGGTCCCAAGATGTTTCTGAGTCTCAGAGCTTGAAGATGAGGATAAGTTGCAGAACGCAGAAGACCTCGAGAATGATCCGTTTAAGACATGTCGAGATTCTGATGGTCTGAATTGAAAGATTGTTTCAGTTGGCTGAATGTTGAGGAAGTTATGGAGTGGAGATAGAGAGGATGATGCACAAGCATTGTTTCCTCCATCAATGGAAAAGATACTATGGCTGTTCATATTGCTACCACCAAAATTCCAATATTGATCTTTTAAAAAATCAAACTGATTTAAGGCAAAAGAATGTGAGATTACGAAGAGATTGATAAATGTTTCCACCTATTTTTGGGGGTTTTGTTTGCAGGAAAATGAGGAGCTTCACCATGTAATTGCCGCCGAGAAGAAGTAAGCTCACTGCTTTATTAACTACTACTACAGTACTTCTGTCTCTGTCTCTACTTGATGGAGCGTGTACACCACGCACCAACTGAATCTCTCTCACAGCAAGTACGCGCTCCATTACAACAGTTTAGACTAGTAGTAAGACTTGATGTTTTAATTAATTACTAATTATTTTCTTAAGATCAATCATATGCAACTTGGGGAGTTGGAAAAAGATGCTTTTGATAATACTAACTCATTTGATACAATTTTTGGAGATTCAGAAGAGATATCGAGATCTTTTTGGTGGAGTATCCATATTCAATGTGGATGTGGATATGTGTTAAAACAAGATAGTGATTTTTAATGGATTACTAGATATTTGTAGATTAACCCCTATTAAAATTTCACTTTTATCGATAAATCTATTAAATAACAAAAAATAACTTCATCAGTCTTTTAAAAAAATTATTAACCACATCCTCTCTCTATATTAATGACTTGTAAACCTTTCATGATGTTCACTAGCATCAATTTTTTTTTTTTGGCAAGTAATCTAATAAAACTCTATATACACCATAAACCGATAGACTCACTTCTTTGAGACATAATTTTTGGACATCCAGAGGAGATCAGGGACCGAAAACTCTTCGGTGGAGTACCCATATCCAATGTGGATGTGGCTATGTGTTAAAACAAGATAGTGATTTTTAATGGATTTGCTGTATATTTGTGGATTAACCCCTATTAGAATTTCATTTTTATCGATAAATCTATTAAATAACCAAAAATAATTTATCCAGTCTTTTAAAAAAATTCTTTACCACATCCTGTCTCTATATTAATGACCTGCAAACCTTTCATGATGTTCACAAGCATCAATTTAATTTTTTTGGACAAGTAATCTAATAGAACTCTATATACACCATAAACCGATAAATTAACTCATTTGAAACACAT
>KE154855.1:24745-38691 GCA_000411075.1 Sisymbrium irio | reverse complement strand
CACTACAAGAAATAGTGTCATGGTCCGATGAAATATTCCGACATATGGGTACGTCGGATCACTACCGAGAAAATTATGACTTTGAACCGAGAGGCGGGCTTCGATGTGGTTAGTTTGTCGGTAAACGGCGATAGGAAGCATTGATCGGATAATTGTCGGAAAGAGAATGTCGGTTTGTTGTCGGTAATATTGAAAAGCTGTGTGGTCTGTAATTTGTCGGAAAAAGTTGAGGATTACTTGTCGGTAAATTCTTGAAATTGAGAAATGTAAGGTCGTCGGAGACCGTATTCGGAATTTCTCTATAAAACGTCGGCAAAATATCACTAATGAAATTGAGGGACGGTGATGCATTTGACGTAACTGCGTACGTTAACGTTGATCTGGTGAAGACAAAGAATTTTGAAAAAACAGGTGGGATTAATTAATTTGAAAAACAGAATTGCTCGTAGATGAGTTTCCCGAAGACTTGCATGATGAGGATGTAGAAGAAGAAACACTTGGTGAATTTGATAGCATAAGTGAATCTTATTCCGAGAATTGCTTGTATGATGATGAGTCTGCGTAATGTTAGATTAGTTATTTAATTTCCTTGTATAAGTGTATTTAACGGTTTGTATCATCAAATATTTATGTATTTGTAGAATGCAAGCAATAAAAACTGAAGGTGATTTCATAAAGTTCCAAAGTACAACACAATTTAAAATAAAATGGAAAATGCCGACATATGACACATCTTAGGATAAAGCAACAAGTATACACAATAACCACTTCGTTCAGACGGGCACACAGGTTCTTTTCTACTTAACCAGGAATGCTAATCCAGCAACAACAATGATGAAGATAATGCAATGCACGGAGTTAGTACTGTTCACAATGTGATGGAGATGATATATGCAACACGCGTTTGGCCTTCAGATTTTTACACGTGTGGCCAACGATCTAATGTAATTGGTCAAGTTAATACCAAAACGCTGAGTTTAAGCCCAATTTATAAACAAATATATGTTTGATAAATCACAAAGATTTTGTTGGATTTGGAAATACGCTCGTCATCTTCAAGGAGCATCAAAAAGGACCCTTAAACGACTGAAATTCCTCGGTAAATGCTCTTTTCCATCTCTTCATTTTAATTAGCCTTATCATCGATTCACGGTTAATGGTTTACTTTGTGTAATTGCCAAGATATTATCAAATTTATCGGAAAGGGAATGAAGGCAGGACAAGTCTAATCGCCACCCTACTCCAACTGGGTTCACGTCTACCACTATAGCAGTAAGTGATTAGGTGATGGGCGCCTGAAATCGGAAATTTCTTCACGAAATCGAGAAGATTATGCACAGTTGGAGGTAAATATGCGGGAACTTTTTTCTTTTTTTGCTCCACAAGTTTTTAATATTTTACTTTTCCGTGTTTTTCTTCTGCTGACTCATTGCACAATTTGCTACTTTTTATCTATATAAGCTATCATTATTCTTAACCTTTACAGTTCTATCTTATCTTCTTTCACTTGTGTAATTCGGTAAAATAACTAACACATTCCAACTTCTCATTACTTAC
This sequence comes from Sisymbrium irio, assembly GCA_000411075.1. Taxonomy (NCBI): domain Eukaryota; kingdom Viridiplantae; phylum Streptophyta; class Magnoliopsida; order Brassicales; family Brassicaceae; genus Sisymbrium; species Sisymbrium irio. Next base: position 37,134 of record KE154855.1, on the reverse strand, counting down.
AAATTCGACTTCATCTGTTTCTGTTCATTATTCCACACTCTTTTTAAAACTATAACCCTTTCTAAGGTATGACCCTTTCTAAAACTGTGTGTTTTTATCATATTATTTCAGGAGATACAACTCCACAATGGTCGCCGATTCAGGTATGGCAAGATGGATCTTGAAGATTCAAGGAAGTGAATCACCAGACTTCAAGAGTTTGTACACCGACACGCAAGCTAAACTCGTTGAAGCAACCGGTCAGATAGCTCAAATGTCTTCTCAAATTCAGGATTTCGTCTTTTGGAGCAACATCATGAAGGAGAAGTACCATTCCCTTGTCCCTCGATCTCAATCAGGTAAGGACACCACGACATGATCATGTTTGGAGAAAGAATTTTTTTTTGATGTTTGATATGATCTCTTCAGGAGTTAATGTCTCATATTTTTCTTTTGTAATCCACTTTCGGATTGTATCTTCGACGCTTTTGTCATGCACATTCCCTTTTATGTAATTATGTTATCAATATCAGTTTATGTTTGCTTTGGATCCATTACAAAATGTTTATCAATCGTTATGAATTACATTTCCATTTTCACTTGTATTCAAATCTGTTTTAACGCTGAGCAAACTCAGATTTCATGTTCTCTGTTTTGTCAAAAAAACTCAGATGTTCTCTTTCTCGGTACGTTCTGATTTGGTTTACGATAACTTTCCGAGTACAGACGATCGCCTTATATTATGTTTCTCGCAATTTATTGTCTATTCTCCGATCAATTTCCGATTTAATTTGGTCTCAAAATACCCGACGACATAACAATGATATACTCGTCTTCTCCTATCTCGGATTCAGGTCGGAATTTTCCGATATTATACCGACTACGGCTACCCTCAACTTTCTGACAACTAACTCGACAACCTTGCAACAACAAGCTACATCAGAATTTTGTCAGCATTTACCGATGAGTTTTACCGACACCGTTTACGACAAGATCATTTTCCGGAATTTACCTTCCCTTTTCCGACAATCTCTTTCTACTGACACCCAAATTCCGAGGTTACGTATTTTCTCGAAATCTTGCTTTAACGTCAAACAGCCGATGAAACTGTTTCTCGGGCTACACTACTATTTCTTGTAGTGTGGGTTTTGTAGTATTTAGGAGTGTAGGACGTTATTAGAAGTGTAGCATGTAACTTATCCAATATCAAACCAAAAATATTACATAATAATATGGACAACCGTAGATTTAAAATTTTCTATACGTATCAAAAAAAGAGGAGATCATACACATACTGAAGCCAAACTCGTTGCAGATCTTTCTTGTTAATACAGGAAAGACAAAGAATACACCACTCATTTCAGCTTTGGATTATATCATTTATAGATTAGTCACACACATCATTTATAGATTATTTCAGATAAATATTTTGAAATATTAATTTTCCCAAGAGACTTTATTATTTTCAAATTTACAATTTTTTTTTTCCAAATCTGCAAATAAATCTACAAATTGAGTGAACCATTCTAGGTTATTCTTCAGATCATGCTTAATGCATCTTGGTCAAATCTTTATCACATTATCTCAAAACGCACTATCACTTCAATACAACCGCGTTTCAGGATCACCGTTTTGCAATTTCCCTCTTTTAGACTCCGTAGAAGAGGACGTCGTCATGAGGGAGACGTGTTGTACCGTCGAGATACTGAAACACGTTCTTCATCATTGACCTAGCTTCATGAGACCGGTTAGCACACAAAAGTCCGATGGATATATATATATATAAAATACAAAATTAAGAGAAGTTTTCATGGAACTGTGTATGTAGATGTAGTCACAATAACATTCCATAGATATTTTAAACGAAAATTAAAAACTCAACTTTCATTAACAAATATGTGTATTCATGCACAAAGTCATATATACAGTATTTGGTTACGTTTTTCTTTAACAATACATACTAATTCGTTCTAAAGTGACGAAAACATATCATTCAATATAGAGTGAGAACAATAAGATTGTCAAAGCGACCAAGAATATTTCTCAAAAACCATAAACTATATATTGCTCACCTAATTTGCTTGTAATGGTGCCCAAAACAAGGGTGCTTGGTGTTGACTTATAACATGAAGCCCGGTTCATGGATTCTCTACACTATTGACGATTCTCTACACTATTGACAAGGTATGTGTTTTGCACAGCAATAACAATCATCATATGTCTCTGGATCTGTCTGCTCAGATTGGAAGCGACTTTGTCCACAGAATATAGTTTTTCCAGTGCAAGGGATCAAATTTATTGTTCCATACGTTTTGCAATTCGTGGTATTAAGCATATGAGCGCATGTTTCCATATTGGGAAAAGCCATTTGTGAGCAAAATAGCTTTAGTTGTACACCAAGTGTATTCTTGAATTTATGCTTTTATGTTGTATTTGATTGGGTGATTTTAATTAATATCAATGGTTGACTATATATTTAGTTTTTTTTAGAAGGGATGTTAGAGAGATATAGGAATATCAACCGTGTATTTAGAAGGGAAAATGAATTGACTGGTCAACCATTGTTACTGATTGCAAATACTCTATTTGATTAGTCAAACATATATATACCCAGTGTTTTTGTAAGATATTTGATATTTCCACGGATTATATTATTCAAAGAAGAATTTTCTTAACAAATGCCAAATCAGTGAAATGCTATATTTTCAATAGTTATCTGTATTCTAATAGAAATTATTTGTTGAATCATATCAGAATTTAAGAGAATGTGATATTTTACCTTGATTCACTATGAAATTAACAAATATGATTATAATATGATCCAAATGTTTTCATAAAATGTCTAACATCCATCTGTCAGCGGTACCACCATCCAAAAGAAGAATTACGAAGAAAGATAAAACAGAGAGGACAGTAATGCACTGATTATTTATTCATAGTATTTTAAAACTGTATGTGTTTATAAATTTGGTCCATATGAGAAGGTGTTACAGATGTTGTTTCTTTACAAGAATTATGTTTTAATTTAGACGACAAAAGCGGACGAAAAATAAATATGCGTACCTTAATCATCATACTCACCAGAGGTACGGTAACTTGCGGTTTCTCATATTTATCACTTACGATATTTCTCAGAGAATATATAATGAGTTTTATCTAATATTGAACGGATATAAAAAGATATATATTCTAATTTCAGCTTCCAATTACGATCTTGCCACAATATTTGTGTCCTAATCTCATGAGACACGGTGGCAGGAAACTGTGGTTTAGTATAAGAAACAAGAGAGGTAAACTGAATATCTCGTCTTATTAAGCAGGCAAACGATAGCTTATATAGCCTTACAACCAAAAGATAAACTTTAGAGATAAACATGAGAAACAAACTTAAATTTATCAAAACCAAAACGTATATAAAGTGCTAAACTCAAATCTCCTAAAACACCACTAATTTTATCTTAAACAAATCATCTAGAAACTCCAACAAATTCCTCCCCTAAACTGAAGCATGTCTCCAACAGTTTACTCGTCTATTCTTCGAACTCCGAGACAGTGCCTAAGCTTCTCGAATTGATCAAGTTTGATCGGCTTGATCATGATATCAGCTACTTGATCATTAGTTCCACAGAAAGACAAACTCAGAAGTTCTTCAATCACCAGGTTACACAAGTAATGGTATCTGATGTCAATGTGCTTTGTCCTTCGATGCATAACTGGATTCTTAGACAGTTTTATCGTGGAGCTGTTATCACACAAGATGTCGCTGCAAGCTTCACTCAGAACTTCCAATTCCTGCAACATTCCTGTTAACCAAACACTATGACAAGCCGCAGAGGTTGCTGCTACATACTCTGCTTCGGTAGATGAAAGGGTGACGATATCTTGTTTTCTCGAGCTCCAACATACAGCTGCCCCATTCAACAAGAACACATACTCGGAGGTGCTCTTCCTATCATCCACGTCTTGTGCATAGTCACTGTGTATCCCACCAGCTTCAAAGATGATGATCTTTCATAGAACACATCAAAGTCCAGAGTTCCCTTTAAGTACCTGAGTACTCGCTTAGCAATCATCATATGCTCTTCTTTAGGATCCGCCATGAACCGAGCTATCAAACACACCACAAACATCATGTCAGGTCTTGTCACCGTGAGATACATCAAACACCCAACAAGCTGCTTGCAGAGTGTTGCATCAACTTCTCTGCCTCCCTTCTTAGTGATAACGGCTCCAGGTACAGTTGGGTTCTTAACCGAGTTACAGCTCCACATGTTAAAACGCTCCAGAAACTCTTTTGCATATTTCTTCTGACAAATATGTATTCCCTTGCTGCTTTGAAGAACTTCTACTCCAAGAAAGAACTTCATCTTCCCCATATCAGTCATCTCAAACTCTCTTTGCATTGATGAACTTGAACTCGGAGCAAAGGGACTCGTCATTACCAGTGAAGATCAGATCATCCACGTAGAGACTTACCACCAATATCTTGTCTTTTGCTTTCTTGAAGAACAAAGTGTGATCATAACTGCTCTTTTGGAAACCTTCTGCCACAAAGTAACCCTCAATACGACTAAACCAGGCTCGTGGTGCCTGTTTTAGGCTATAAAGAGCTTTTCTCAAACGGTACACTTTCTCTTCCTCCCCTGATCTGATAAACCCTTCCGGCTGATCAACATAGACTTCTTCCTTCAACTCACCATACAGAAAAGAGTTTTTAACGTCAAGCTGATAGACACACCAACCTTGTTGAGCTGCAACAGCAAGAAGACTCCTTATCGTGTCCCATCGGGCAACTGGTGCAAACACTTCTGTGTAGTCTACTCCTGCAGTTTGAGCATAACCTTTTACCACCAAACGAGCCTTGTACTTCTCTACCTTCCCTTCCTCAATCAGCTTTGTTTTGTAGACCCATTTCACACCAATTTTCTTTGCATACGAAGGTAGCTCAACCAATTCCCACGTGTTGTTTTTCTCAATAGATTGAATTTCTAACTCCATTGCTTCCCTCCATTTTCCTTCCTTCTCTGCCTCATGAAAATTCACCGGATCATCACCAGTGATGAAGAACGCCAGGTTCATCAATTCTTCCTCTTCCTCACTTACTTCTTCACCACTCACGAAGTCTTGCATCCAAGAAGGTTGATGCCTTTGCCGTTTCGACACTCCACTGCTCTCCGGCACTTGGTTTTCTCCAGTAGGTACCGGCTCTGCTATAGTGTTGTCCTCTTCTCTTCTTTCATTTTCTCCTTCATCATCCGTCTCGTCATTATTCAAGCTACCATCATCTCCCCACGCAAGCTCACTTTCCTCAGGAGTACTTAGATTTCAATCCCACTTTGCATCTTCTTCGAATATCACATCTCTGCTTACAATGACTTTCTTTGTTACTGGATCATATATGTGATAAGCCTTGGATTCTTCACTGACTCCGAGAAGAATACACTTGTGGCTGCGATCATCAAGCTTTATTCTCTTCTGCACCGGAATGTGTACGTGTCCCACTGATCCAAAAACCCTGAAGTAATCTACCTTTGGTTTTACTCCGTCCATCTTTCTTCAGGAACTTTGTCTTTAACAGACTTAGTGAGACTCCGGTTCAGAATGTGAGCTGTCCATCTCGCTGCATCCGGCCACAGAGATCTTGGCATTGCTTACATCGTACCAAATTCATGATCGTACGATTTCTCCTTTCTGCAACTCCGTTTTGCTGAGGAGTGTATGCTGCTGTTAATTGTCGTTTTATGCCTTGATCTCTGCAGAATTGATTGAAAGCATCAGAATTGAATTCTCCTCCTCTATATGTCCGTAAGCCCCTGATCACAGTCTTTGCTTCTTTCTCAACAAGACTTTTGTAAGTCTTAAACGTCTCAAATGCTTCTGCTTTCTCTGCTAGGAAATAAATCCATGTTTTTCTAGAAAAATCATCCACTAGCACAAACAAATAACGTTTACCACTGTTGGAGATTGGCGTAATGGGTCCACATAAGTCAGCATGAATCAACTCCAACTTCTCTGCTGCTCTCCATTTGCTCTTCTTTGGGAAGCTACTTCTTTGCTGTTTCCCCACGTTACACACAGTGCACACCTTTGACTCGTTGACAATGGTTGGAAGCCCTTTCACCAATTCTTTCTTCTGCATAACTTGAATGGACTTGTTGTTAAGATGTCCAAATCTCCGATGCCAGAGTTCTCCCACATCTTTCTCCTCCATTTTGAAACAGCTCTCTGGAACTAGTTTCTTGGTATACACCAAGAACATTCTATCCCTGGTCATTTGAGTCTCCACAATCAGTCCCCGTTGAGGATGAAAGATTCTACAAGCTCCATTCTTGATCATGATGGTCAACTGTTTTTCTTGCAACTGTCCAATGCTCAACAGATTATTGGTAAGCTTTGGAACATAATACACATCACTCACCACCTGTGTAATGCCTTCCACTTCAATTCTGATTCTTCCCTTTCCTTGAACCACAAAACGCGAGCCATTTCCCAAACGAACCAAATGTTTGAAACTCTCATCTAACTCAACGAACCACGACTTCTCTCCTGTCATGTGATTTGAGCACCCTGAATCAAGAAACCAAACTCCCTCTCTCATTGTTGTTTACGTCCACGTAAGCCATTAACAACAGTTCCTCCTCGTCGTTAAACTCTGCATAATTTGCCTCCTTCTCATCACTTGTGCAATCGAACTGGTAATGTCCTTGTTTGCCACATCTGAAACAGGTTATGGCTGATCTATTTCCAAAAGATCTGCCTCTCCCACGTCCTCTGTTTCCACCTCTTCCTCTTTGGAAGTTCCATCTTCCTCTTCCTCGAGCATTCCTAGTCTCATTCTCAACTTGCAGGACTTGCTCCTCACATCTTTTCTCTCTCACTTTGCTCTCATGTATCTGCAGCGACGCCTGCAGTTCATCAACAGAGAGGCTATCAATATCCTTAGACTCCTCAATTGAACAGACCACAAAATTGAAGTTGTCTGTTAGACTCCGCAGAATCTTCTCCACAATCTTGACATCATCAATGTTTTCTCCACAATTTTTCATGATATTTGTTGTCTCCATGACNCCTCGAGCATTCCTAGTCTCATTCTCAACTTGCAGGACTTGCTCCTCACATCTTTTCTCTCTCACTTTGCTCTCATGTATCTGCAGCGACGCCTGCAGTTCATCAACAGAGAGGCTATCAATATCCTTAGACTCCTCAATTGAACAGACCACAAAATTGAAGTTGTCTGTTAGACTCCGCAGAATCTTCTCCACAATCTTGACATCATCAATGTTTTCTCCACAATTTTTCATGATATTTGTTGTCTCCATGACACGAGCGAAGTATCCAGCCACCGTCTCTCCAGCCTTCATCTCCAGAGTCTCAAAGGTTCTTCTAAGCCTTTGGAGTTGGGCCCGTTTCACTCTAGCACTTCCTTGGTGCTTGATTTTCATGGACTGCCACAACTCCTTCGCTGTGTCCTTCTGAGTGATCGTTTTGAGAGTTGTTTTGTCGATTGACTGAAACATGTAATTCTTGGCTTTGAGGTCCTTAAGTTTTGCATCCTCAAGATCTGTTTGCTGAGCTGCAGTAGGTGATTCTCCTTAGATCATCAAACTCCAATGATCATAGTCACCATCAAACTTTGGTACAGCAGGTGTGGTGAAACTTGCGGCCTCATACATCTCTCAGACAATCACAAGAAACGAATTGCTTTGTGCTTTGCTCTAATACCAGATATAAGAAACAAGAGAGGTAAACTGAATATCTCGTCTTATTAAGCAAGCAAACGATAGCTTATATAGCCTTACAACCAAGAGATAAACTCTAGAGATAAACATGAGAAACAAACTTAAACTTATCAAAACCAAAACGTATCTAAAGTGCTAAACTCAAATCTCCTAAAACACTGCTAATCTTATCTTAAACAAATCATCTAGAAACTCCAACATTTAGCAACATCATCAGCTTTCTGCTCGAAGTTTAAGGTCTTGCCTGCATTTCATGGAATCATCTTCGACTTTAACAATGTGCATAGCTGCACCACCATACACGATATAACCCACCAAAAAACCAATCCCAACGGACTATGACACAGTTGTGAGCACATTAAATAATATTGGCGCCCTCTGCTGGTACATATATTTGAATTGAAATCGTTGACATAAAAAGTCGTTTAAATCTCTGGAAGTGTTTCACTTTTTTTTCTTTTTTTTTTTTTGACTGAAGGTTTTCTGAAGTGTTTCAACTTGAAGATTGTATATGTGGTTACCTGCAAATCATCTTATGTTTCTTAAAGGGAGTATGAATTATTACAATTAATATTATGGAATAAGAAGCCGAAACACAAACTGAGCTCTCAGTTCTTACATCATTAGGACAAAACATGGCTTCTCAAAGTCTTCACTTTCTTGTTTCTTCGTCTTCGCTTAAACCTCACTTACACCTCTCTTTCAAACCCATAACGCTAAAACCCCAATCATCAGCATCCTCCTCCTCCGTCGTTGTCTCGCCAAGCTCCATTGCCGACAGATGGTCTCTCCACGGAATGACAGCGCTTGTCACCGGCGGCACTCGAGGAATCGGGTTTGTGTCTCTTCATCATCACTTGTTTCACCAATTCCAACGAATGTGTTCACGAGTGTGTGTGTTGTGTTAACTGTTATTACAGGCGTGCGATTGTGGAGGAACTAGCCGGTCTTGGAGCAGAGGTTCACACGTGCGCTCGGAACAAGACCGAGCTCGAGAATTGTTTGAGAGACTGGAACCGTTCTGGTTTCCAAGTTGGTGGGTCGGTCTGCAATGTCTCTGATCGAGCTCAACGAGAAGCTTTGATGGAGACTATCTCATCTGTCTTTGACGACAAGCTCCATATCCTTGTATGGTTCCTGTCACTGCTCAACGATAGTGCACATAAAGTGTTTGCTTTTATGTCTTTGAGAACAATTCTTAAGACATAATAATTGTCTTGTCTTTGATTTTTGTTTTCCTGATTTTAGGTAAATAATGTCGGGACGAACATTAGGAAACCAATGGTAGAGTTCACGGCTGGAGAATTCTCAACACTCATGTCGACGAATTTTGAATCGGTCTTCCATTTATGCCAACTTGCTTATCCGCTTCTTAGAGCATCTGAGGCTGCAAGTGTTGTGTCCATCTCCTCTGTTTCTGGTTTTGTCTCGCTTAAGAATATGTCGGTCCAATCTGCAACCAAAGGTATTTACTTTGTTTTGTCTGAAAACAAAGAAACACAAATACCCCACCCCCTCTTATTTATTACATACATATACTATTAAGAACCCACTGACCGATTCGTTTCACCTTGTGTGTTTAGGAGCAATCAATCAACTTACTAGAAATTTAGCTTGCGAGTGGGCCAAAGACAATATAAGGATCAATGCTGTTGCGCCGTGGTATATCAAAACATCTATGGTGGAGCAAGTAATTTTTCTACGTTCTCATTAGCTAAGTAGCTAACTTGTTTGCATCTTGTTCAAAAACTATCTCGTTTTTTGATGTTTGATGTCTTTTGGTCTCAGGTTCTTAGCAACAGAGATTACTTAGACGAAGTTTACTCAGTAACACCTCTTGGTCGACTTGGCGAACCGAAAGAAGTGTCCTCTGCAGTGGCTTTTTTATGCTTACCTGCATCATCTTATATTACAGGGCAGATTATTTGTGTTGATGGAGGAATGTCGATAAACGGTTTCTTCCCACGACATGATTAGCCCACTCTTTATCACATTTACTAGTTTCCTTTGGGCTCTTTCTTTGCTTTTTAGTATATGTCCTCTCTACTGTGAAAGACGATTCGTCATTTGAGAGTTTAACTGCTTTTGTACCTTCTGGTTTCATGAGAATTTAAGCTGTGCTACTAAATCTACTGACGAGATAAGCCACAAACCAAAGGTATAAAATTGTTCAGAGATTAAGATACTGAAAATATTATCCAACAATTTGGCAGTTGAACCACTAGGCACTGAATTATTCAAGCATACATATATATGTTTACGGGAAAGAGAAACCGTTAATAGTGAAACCTCCATCAACGCAGATGCTCTGACCAGTGATATAAGAAGCTGCAGGAAGACAGAGAAAGGCCACTAGCGAGGACACTTCATCTGCCTCTCCAACACGCCTCATTGGTGTCACACTCTCCACCTTTTCTTTTATGTCTTTACCACTGAGAAACTGAAACATTTTCACGTACATTAAAACTCATCAAAAATAGTTTTAGTCACTATTTTATTTCATAATATTAATGAGTCTTTTCTTTTTATTGTTTTGTCTATGCCTTACATTTTCAGTTGCAGGAGTTGTGATGAACCATGGACAAACAGAGTTAACCCTTATGTTATCACTCGCCCACTCGCATGCCAAATTTCTCGCTAGCTGATTCATGGCTCCTACAATGCACACATTTACGCAAGTCCTCAATAGAAGCTAAAGGAGCCTTAATTGTTTCATTATGCATATATATATATATATATATACCTTTGGTAGCCCCATAGATGGATGCAAGACTCAAATTTACAACCCCAGCAACGGAAGACATGAGCACAATATTCCCTGAACCAGAGGATTTCAACAAAGGGTGCGCGAGTTGTGATAGATGAAATGTTGATTCCAAATTTGTAGCCATGATAAACGAGAATTCCTCTGCTGTACACTGTATGGTCGGCTTCAGTACACCCGTTCCCACATTGCTTACCTGTATAAACCAAACACAACATGATTTGGTCCTTATGGATATCCAAGGGGAGGAGAAGCTTATACAAAGACTTACGAGGATGTTAAGTTTTCCTTGAAAGACAGAGGAAACGGTCTCCATGAGTTTTTCTCGTTGGTCACGAGAAGAAACGTCGCAGACAGAAGTGGTAACCTGAAACCCTTTTGCTTGCCACTCTCGTAAGCTTTCTTGAAGCTGAGTTTCGTCTCTAGCACATGTGTGGACTCTGGCTCCCAACATGGCTAGTTCCTCCACCACAGCTAACCTATTTATATCACACAAATAATATGAGTTATACATCATTAGCCTTTCTCTTTTCATGAGAGGTTTTAATTTGTTGATTGAACATTCATATAGTCTTTGAACAAAAAAGAAAAAGAAAAAAAACACTCATCTAGTCACATCAGAATATTCATATAGATTGATGATTGAAGTGAGAGTTCAGATTTAACATTGAACTAATAATGATTGGGACTGACCCGAGGCCTTTGGACCCACCGGTGACAAGAGCGGTCATTCCTCCAAGATTCCATCTAGGTTTGTCTCTCAAGCTTTCCCCTGTCTTAGCCATTTCTGATTATGAGCCACAGATATCTTTTCATGGAGATTTTACTCACTCAATCAAAGAAAGTCATAATGATAATGACTTGTATTTCGTCACACTCTAGACAGCCTAGACCACACATTGTATCCTTGTAAGTTGTACTTTTAACATTTTGTAGCGTGTAGAAAAATCTGTTTTTGTTATAGATAATTAGATGCCCATTAGGTTTATACATTGTGTACTAGTTGTATTCCTATATAAGGGAACCATCCTCTATGGAAATAACACACAATTCTCTTTTCTTCTTATTTATCCATAAAACGTTATCAGCACGAATCTTTATTTCTCTGTACTAAAAGGTAGTATATTTTTTTGTCTACTAATTTTTTTTTATATATAACTATTTTTCAAACTATGTTTATTATCAATTTATGGTTTGTAAATATGGACGATTCATATTACTGTTTTTTTATATATATATATATATTATTATCATATAAACTTGAAGTTTATAATTATATTCTCTTGAAGAAATATTTATTTTTGTATTCTCTTGAAGAGATATTTATAATTATATTCTCTTGAAGAGACATTTATTTTTATATTCTCTTGAAGAGATATATTTTTATATATATATATATATTCTCTTGAAGAGAACTATATTAAATCTTCTTGAAGAGATTTTTATTTCATTTTGTTTTATTTTTAATGATATTCTCTTGTAGAGAAAATTATTATAATTTTTTTTGAAAATTTTTTTATCATATTTTCCTGAAGAAGATTTTATTCTATTGCTTATTTGTTTATTATATTTCTGCTAATTTTATTTATATTATATTTTATGCAATTCAATCTTAGATATTAATCAATTTACACTGTTGATTGATTTTATTATAATATGCTATATATTGTTTATAATTTGATATAATTTATTGTTATAATAAAATCATTGTTTAAATTCGAAATTGAATATTTTATTTGTTTAAATCATAAACCGTTTTTTTTAAGGTTTGAAAATATTAAATTGATAGCATAAATTTTTGCACTAAATGTTGACAGAATGAGATTAATTATGATTCCTTATTTGGCTGTGTCATCATAAATTTGATTTTAAATTGCAATTGTTTTATGTTAAAGTTGATTATTTCT
>KE154852.1:94960-105221 GCA_000411075.1 Sisymbrium irio | reverse complement strand
ACTCGAAACACTCCAAAAACAATCAAATAATACGGGTTAAAATGAGCCAAAATCGTAACATATCAAGGTTCACTAGAATGAACCTGGTTCATTACTGTAGCGCGGGTCCACGCTACGTGGCGGCCCGTGATTAGTCTAGTTGAATTTTTTTTTTCTTTAAAAAGTAAATAGAAAAAGAAAAAAAAAAATAATAAAAATATTTTTTTATGAATTCCCATAGGAGTTCACTGGTGCAGTTGCTCTAAGCTCTTAGCCCAAATGATCTGAGCCCAAATGATCTGAGCCCAAATGATGTTCGTTCGACCATGAGTTAACAGAAAATAAATAAATAAAAGTAAAAAAAAAAGAAAAAGAAAAAAAAGTAAAAACCCATTGTAACAAGTATCCATAAACCCTGACATCTTTTCCCTTTAGTTTACCCAATCAATTTACTTTTCCGGAGAAAATGAAGAATTTTGAATCTCGAGCTTCTGCTGAAGAGCGTCGCAATCTCTCAAGGTATAAATGTTTGATTTTTTCTCCAAACGTAATTCCTCTTAGCTCTCTTGGTCCTGAAAAAACTTGATTTTGCTCTATTGTTTGGTATATAAATGCTTTAGCAAAGAACATTGTGATATTTTTAGCAAAGTTTCTAACTTTCTTCACATGGACAATGTTTGCAACAGATCATCATCGCAGCTAAAGCATTGGATTACTGGGTTTTCTTCCAAACGTGGGTACAATTAAACAGGCAAATCCAAAAAAAAAAATCAGAACTTTGGTTACTTTGCAAAGAAATGTTTCAAGATTTGCTTGGTTACTGGGTTCTGATGTGATGGGGAAGTTTTGAAGTTGTTTTGTGTATATTTGGTTCTCTTTTTGGGTTGATTCTACGGACTTGTGAGATAAGGAAATGGCTTCTGCTAAAAAGGGTCAACCTTCGATTAAGAATAGTTGCAAATTCGGTGAGGGTAAGAGGAAGCTGTCAAAGATCAGTGATAATGAACATGTGGAGTATGCATATGCTTTCCAGAGGCACAACGGATCAAGAGGTGATTCGAAGTTGAGTCAAATCTTGAGCAGAGATGCGCTGGTTTCAGCTGTTGACTTGATATGGGATCGTTCTGATTTTGTTTCTAGTAGTTTGATTCGTTCAGTCAAGGAAGGAAATTTAAATGATTTGAAGAGAGACGAAGTCAGTAGGTTCAAAGTCTCGGCGGATAGTACAGGGTTGCACGCTGATCAGAAGGCTAAGTCTCAATTGCCACTGACTCCAGAGACCACGGTTCAATTACTGAGAGTTGCTGAGAAGATGTGCTATAGCCAATCTTTTTCTAGTTGTTTTAATAAGATTAGTGGAGCTAAAGAGAATGGTTTTCCGTTAAAAGCTAGATGGGAGACGGAAAAACTGTATAGCTGGATGGAAAGAGTAGCTCATAAGGGAGATGCTAAGTTTGAGAAGAAAGAAAATTTGAAAGACCGTATTTCCAATTCAGACAGCAGTATAGCAGAATGCTCATCAGGAAATGCCAAAAGTTGTGATAGTTTCTTCTCCACAGCTGGTTCGGATGGCCACTCAACTCCAAGTGAATCAATGAGTCCTCTATTAGCAAGCCAAACAGAGTCATTTGTAGACACCAGAATATCCAGATCTATGGATGCGAACTCTCTCTTTTTGCTTTACAAAGAAAGGTGTGTGAATAGTAAAGGAGTGGACATAAGAAGTTCGAAATGTAGCACGGACTGCCATTCTGAGGTTTCCTCTTCTTCAGGAGATAACCCACACGAAAACAGCTTATCTGTGGTTGGAAATAAAGAGTTGCTTGAGAGAGATAGAAAAGACAAAGAGACTGAAGTTTGTTCATCCTCTACAGAAACTCCTACTTACGCCTTTGCTAAACATCGGCATGCTTTTGCTGGTGCCATGGCTGGCGTGAGCGTCAGTCTTTGTCTTCACCCACTTGATACAGTCAAGACAATGATTCAGTCATGCCGCTTGCAGGAGAAGTCTCTATGCTATACCGGGAGAACAATTATATCTGAAAGAGGTAGAACCGTTTACTTGAGATGACCATCTGTATTAGTTTGTCAATGTGGCTTTTTGCTTAACACAATTATATCCCAATATGTATTCAGGTTTTTCTGGACTTTATCGAGGGATTGCTAGTAATATTGCCTCATCAGCTCCTATCTCTGCCCTTTATACGTTCACGTACGAATCAGTTAAAGGAGCTCTGCTCCCTGTTTTTCCTAAGGTCTCGTTTACTTTTCTAGAGAACTCTATTTCCTTCCACGTATTACTCTTATTTCTTCCCTGTCATGCTTTTTAATTCTTCTGCTGGCCTGTTGAGTAGAATGAGCAAGTTCATATACTTAAATCATTAAAAATTCAGGAATATTGCTCTCTTGCCCATTGCGTAGCTGGGGGTTCCGCAAGCGTTGCAACTTCTTTTATTTACACCCCAAGTGAGCGTATAAAACAGCAGATGCAAGTCAGTTCGCATTATCGAAATTGCTGGTAAACATTTGCAAGCTTTAGTCTAACTATATCTTACTGCATTATATATTTCCTTATTCACTTATTTTTAGCTTAAGAAAGGATTCCTATTTTCTATTGCAAAACATGATTTCATGGCGTTTTAATATAGGACCGCATTAGTAGGAATCATCCAGAAAGGTGGTCTACTTTCTTTATATGCTGGATGGAGTGCAGTGCTATGTAGAAATATCCCTCACTCGATCATTAAGGTTCTTTTTGCGCACACTATAATGTGTTCCTATATGCTCTAACTAGTAGTACACTGTTACGCTATTCTTTTCTGCTTGAATACGGTTCTGATGCCAAATTTATTGCGAATGCAGTTCTATGTTTATGAAAACATGAAGCGATTGCTATTACCGTCCCTTGGTCCTCATGGTCAAGCGGCTCAACCCACCACATTACAAACGGTTTGTTATTTGAGTTCTCTTTTTTTTCCTTAATATCTCTGTATTGAGTTTTCTTTGAATATGGGGACTTGAGATGACTTGGATGTTTTTCGACCTTTTACCCTAACAGCTCATCTGTGGAGGACTAGCGGGATCTGCTGCTGCCTTTTTCACAACCCCATTTGATGTAGTAAAAACACGACTACAAACTCAGGTTCATTTCTCTCTCCAACCGTTTTTGGGAACCGCGTTGACAGTTTTCGCCAACTTCTAACTTATCCTATGGCTGCAGATACCTGGATCTAAGAACCAACATCCTAATGTGTACCAAGCTCTCCAATCAATACGCAAGCAAGAAGGTCCAAGAGGGCTATATAGGTCCGCTCATTATTCACTTATCTTGTGTCACCTGCCCTGGTACTTGTATCATCCATGCTTCACCGGTTTACCAGCATTGTCTTCTCTTATTGCATGTTGCAGAGGTTTGATCCCCAGACTGGTGATGTACATGTCCCAAGGAGCTCTATTCTTTGCTTCATATGAATTTTACAAGAGTGTACTTTCTCTAGAAGCGGCACAACCAAGTTTATCAGCTCTCTGGCACAAAACAAAGGATGGAGATAACTCAAACCCATTATAGGACAAGGATAGCAAAAACTGCAACATGTATAATAATTTGATCATAACAATTTTTGGGCTATGTAACTATTGATTAAATGAAATTCATTTGTGCAAAGTACTTTTTGACCGGAGAGAGAAGAGGAAGATCCAATTATTCACTACAAGTTACAAAACTTTTTAAAGGATCTACCAACTCTACGCTTATAAGAACTCTAACCAAATTGGGCACTTCCCATTTGCTACCTTACAATATGAACAGTGTGGCTTTTTCTTTGCCTAGATCCTACTTGGAAGAATAAATAAATGACAACAAATAATGCGACGCCTTTCTCAGTCTGGAGACCAGAGAGCATCCCATCCTTAAGCTCAATCAAGCTTGTCTGGGGAATCTGCTGCTTCATGGCTGCACTTTGTCTGGAATTTGGAGACCAACATTCTCTTCTATTCTTATTGCCAATCCGGAACACGAAGAAGAACTCAAATGTATCTGCGGTAACAGCATCAGTGACTACACTCGGGAGATTGGTGAGAAAGGAGGGTTCGGCATGTAGGATTGAAGAGGAGTCACAGCTTCTTTCAATGGCCTTGGGACTTTCTTTCCTTCTTCCTCTGTTACTGCTTCAACTAAGAACTGAATATCATCATCAATCAGCATTTTCAGCGAGTTGCAGTGTGAGAACTGTTGTACATTCTCGCCATTTCTGTAACTATCCGAGACTTCCGTGTTATGTAATATGGCAACACAAATTGAGAATGCTTGCAAAGTTGATAACTGCGCATGGAAATGAACATCGTAATGCCCCTCCTCAACAAACGACATGTACAATGCTGGTATATGCTCTTTAGCACCCTATAATAATGAAGACAAGATGAGTTAGATGATAAAAAGAAGAAAAAATCCTTAAAAGTCTTCAATAGTTGCTCATGCGAGTCTAAAGAAGCAGTTCCAAGAATACAAAACTTGTGTTTGATTGAGGAATAGATCCAATATATACCTGGACAAATAGTTGCAAAGGATACTGATTGTCCACAAGAGGCTGATCATGAGAACATGAGATACGAGGATTTCCAAGGACCATAAGTGGACAAGCCATGTCCCAACCACCACAGTCACAACCCCCTCCTGATCTCCATCTCTGGATCAAAGACGAAGGACCAGAGTTTTCGGTAGTTGGTAACCCATGGTTTCCCCTTGGGACTACAACCTTCAACTTTTCTGAACTTCTGCTGCTAAACAGCTCCCTTTTCTCCTCCTCGATTGGAGAAAGACCAAGAAGATTCGTTTTCTCCATCAACCTTTTGTCACCTCTTCTGTATTTTAAGCTTTCTCTCTTCTCAATCGTGTCTTGAATGATTATAGCCGCAATCTCAAGGTCAGGATGCAAATCTGCAGCTGACCACGGGTTCGTTCCATTTGAAGCCTCGAGATCATAGCTTTGAGATGTCCGTTTCTGCTGCAATCTCTGCTTCGCTGTATCAGAAGCATCCCCGGACATTGTGCTGTTTCTTGAATCTGAGTCTGGTTTAGCAGAATTCTTGGATGCATTATTAACCGTATCAGGAGGTAGTGATTGATCTTCCTTTGTGGAGACACTCCGTCTTGCTTGTGCAATATCATACAAAACAAACTCATTCACCATCAACGTTTCTGGATCTTGTCCCTTTTTTCTTACTTCTGAGCACATGTTACAGGTAACTTGCATCTGAGCCACCAGCAAATTTTCTTTGTTAACATCGTTTAAACCTCTCACACTAGCACTGCTCCTCTTTTTGCTTCCAGCAGATGAAAATGTGTATACCCAACTAGAACCATTGTCAGATTTCCAAGTCTTTGCGGTGTAAACATCCTCGGGAGAATCTGACACAAACTGAAAAACCGGCAATCCATGTTTGCTCTCTACCTTTAGACGGCAATGTAGATGAACCGGAGAAGATTTCAACGCCAAAGTATAGTCCTTACTTACCACTGGAGGAGGACAAAGATTCGATCTTTTATGAATATTTGAGTACTCACTCAACATAGATTTGCAACGCTCATTGATCTTCCCCGGCTTTTCTGGAAAATCAAATCTAAACTGATCACCTGGTTCTCCTATATACCCAAGAGGACTTCTCAAAGACTTTGACTTAACAAAAGGATCAAACATTTTCCTAACTCTTGAGCTTTCCTTATTGCAACTGGTTTCCGATGAAGAGAGTGTAGGCTTTTCTACTTTTGCAGAATCTGGCTTAGGCAATCTAGTTTTATGGTCATTACATTCGTCCGTTGGACCAGCTGAACCATCATCTGAATCCAACACCACTGCTCTATCTTTTATACCTGATTTCAAACAAATGTCAATGAAGTTGCTAGAGTTGTGAGGTTCAGCTGAAAGCTTCTTCTTGTCCGGTCGTTTCTCTGTACTTCCCTTTCTCGAAGAATCAACAACTCTAAAGGAGAAAGACGCATCACTACTACGAGACAGCTCAAGTTTTGCTTTTGAATCTTTACGTCCCTGAGGATCTCTTAGTTCTTTAAACAATTCATTGGAGCTTTGATACACAGAACCACGCCTTTGCTCCGTCTTATCCGACATTGCAAGAGGTTTGGAAGAAAAGTTCTTACAGGATGTGCTACGGTAGCGCCTGAAACTTATCTCAGTGAAGCCTTCTTTGACTCTCAATACCTCATCTCTACGAGGCGGCTTCAGTCTTGTGCTCCTCTTTTCTGATTCAGTGTAAGGACGAGGAGCAGGAAGAACACTATTGGGGCTTTGTTCCATATCAATTCCTTTACCAAATTCCATTTCCATTACAATCAACGCATCAAAACATCTGAAAACACATTAAGGAAAACGTTTAGTCCTCCAAAATCAAGAATGTAATCATCAAAACATGAAAGACTGACAAATTTTTCAGAGTCTCAATGCCCAAAAACTTTCAACACAAACATGGATGAAGGAAAGCTAAAATCAATCTCATAAAGCCATATGTTAATAGATCCAAAGAATGCAATGTCAGAAGCTTCTAAGGACTCATTTCTCAACTCAGAGCTCCTAAATTAGATAACAGAACGCAACAAGAATGACTATTAATCTGATGTAGATAGGCTCATTTGTACTACTACAAGTTAAGCTTCCAAAACACAACTTAAACATGCAAAAGTAATGATCTTTTTATACCAAATGTAGATCTCATATAGGTTGAATAGAACAATTATAAACAGAAGACAAAACCCAACAAGAAAACAGATTGAATTTAACCAATTAAAAAGCCAGTTAGAGTATCAGGACGAAGCTAAAAACAATCAGAAAAATACCAAAATAGAGGTCAAAGAAGAACACCAAACAAAAGAAACCAGATAGCTACAAAACTAGTATCTAGCAAAAGAAGCAAAAAGAGGTAATTTTTATTTTGTGTGGATACAGAGATAGAGAATAATATAAAAGAGATCTAAGAAGCAAAGCATGCCTGAGTTAAAGTGAGAAAGAGAGAGTGTAAATCTCGAACATTTCTTCATAGTTTCATTCATCGACATGGAGGAGAGAACAAGAACAAGAAGAAGGAGAAGAAGGACAAGGAGAGATCACAAAACAGTGAGTGCAACAGGATAAATCGATCATGTTCTTGTAATGTAAACAAAAAGATAAAGAAAAGAGAAAAAAGCAATCAATTTGTTTTCTCCCTCAAGGCATCATTTTGTTTCTTTTTTTCCCTCTTCGTTACACTGTTAAGTGTGCAACAAAAATCTCTTTCAATCACTCTCTCTCTCTCTCTCTCTGTACTTACTTTTGCTTTTAGCTTTTTTTGTTGTCTGCTTCTTTTTTCACTTCATTGATCAAACAAAGGTTTTTTCTCTAACATGAAGTGAGTGACGTAAGACAATCTTGCCCCTTGTCAGAAATTGTCGCTAAAATATATAAAAAGGGTAGTCTCGTCATTTGGTATTATGAATCGGTGAGAGATTAAGGAGAAAATTAAAATTAAAATTAAAAAACTTTGGATCGGTTCGTGAACCAACTATAATAAAGTATCATTACTTGTTTCTCGGGAAGTTCATGTGGGATTCCTATCCCCAATTAAAATCTTTCGACTCTATGTGTCCTCCACCTCAAATAAAAAAAAGGTTTAATTATTTTCAAAAAGAATTTTATTAAATAAGTATTTAGTGTGATTTATGGGTGGTGTGTACTTAGATTTAAAAGTTAAGGAGTATTTAATATCTACAGTATATTTTAAGTGTAGCTCCTAACCATAATGGGCCGCATCGTAATTGGGAAGACCCACTTTTGACCAACCTTTCAACTTTAAAACATTTTGGTCCAAGTAGGTAAAAGACAAAAATAATTTATTGCGATTTGGAATCAGAGACTCATAATATATAACCTGGTGAAATCCATTAAATTATTATCTAGGAGAAGAATTGTAAAAAGTTTAGCATTCATTATTATATTTTACATATACAACCTATTTCAACTGTATAAACTTTAAATTCTAAGATTAGTTCTGAAAATATATAAAAAAGTCTTGTGTTCATTTAAAATATTGAATTGCTACAAAAATGTGTTAGACTGAAAAATTGCACATGGTAGATAACACTAGAGCACGCTTAAGCTTTCTAAATCCACATTCAACCAGTGTTTTTAAATTTGGACCGGACCGGCGGTCGGACCATATTAACCCGTCAACCGGACACATACCCGGATTGAGTTAGTATCAAAACTCAAGAAAGTTGAACCGGCTAAAAAACCATATCAACCCGCCAAAAACCCAAAAAGCCGGTGAATCAACGGACCGGATTGAAACTGAGTTTATAAAAAATGTAAAAAACTATTCAACCAAATCGCATCTTAGCTTCATATTTGCAGGATAGTTTTTGATTTGGTTGTGAAGCGATGTTATAAGTTATCATTGGATGACATGTTCGTTTCCTAAATTATGTGTTTGTTCATTTATAGTTTCCAAAAAACATACTTTTTTACAAAACCTGAAATTTTTTATTTTGGTTAAACCTCTTTCTCGCCAAAAATGTAAAACTTTTGTTTTTGCTACTGAGAGTACAGAATCCATTTTACTTAAATAAAAATAAAATTTGATAATTATCTTATTATAGAATAATTTAAAATTTTTGCACTATATAATTAATTTTTACGGATGGAAATTCAGTATTTTAAAATGTTTTTTTTTACTTATCCTATATTGTGGAAAGAATTATTTATAAGTACACAAATGAGTAACTCCCACATTTTTTTTTTCAATAGATGAATCTAATATATATTAAAAAAGAATCATTTATGGTCATTATTGCTGATGTGGTATTTTCACATTTTTCTTAACTTTTTCTTTTTTATTTATTTTAATCCGGTATACCTGTTGCCAAACATTTTTTAAAAAATACTAGGTTTTTGAGATTTTTTAGTTTACCTTTTCTAAAAAAAGTATTTGTTGAATTATTTTATTCATAATAATAATAATTTATATGTATATATTATATCATATTTTATCGTTAAGTTTGCATATTATCAACGAATCAATTACTAATATATAAAAAAAAAATTATATTTTATATCATATAACTTAGTTTCTTATTTTTTATGATTTTAAAAAATATAATTCTAATATTTTATGCAATATATCAATATATTTTAAATAACTCTTTATCTTCTGATTGTCACGTCGAGATACCGCAGAAGAAAAAATTGTAAAATTTAATCTGAACATATGGAAACAAACCCAATCATGTTAACAAACATCATAATTCAAAAAATTAATAATGATAAATAATAGATTATATAACGTTTAAATTAAATATACATTCTCTAAAACATAGAATAATAACTTTTTATATCACAACAAAGTTATTTTCTCACAAACTCTCCGTAAATTCTAATAAGTTTTTAGTTTGTGATCCATAATGACTTATTTTCTAAAACGTTAATCTGAAAATTAAGTAAGAAAATTAACTATTTATAAGAAAATAATTTATTATTTAAAATTTTAGGATGTTTTTATATGTGATTTTTAAAATTTATTATGGAATATTAATTGTGTAGTAAAATTTCAATTTCTAGAACAAATCCAATGATGTCAAAAACTTCAAAATTTAAGAAGTTAGTGATGATAATTAGTAAATCATATAACGGTTAAAATAAATGCAAACTCTTTAAAACATAGATTTTTTATTTCACACTATAATTTTCTCTTAAGTTTTAAGTGAACTCTCTATTTTTTTTTTCAGAAATCCATCAAATCTCTTAATAATTATCACAAATTCAATTTTTTGGTTAAGTGACTCTAAATTCTAATGCTAAAAATAGCATATGCTTACTTAATTCAAATCATTAGATTCGTCATTATGTTTCTATTATAACTTGTTATACTAAGTTATCAAAAGTTACTGATTTTTTGTAATAAATTGAAGACCATCAAAGATAATTAAAAAATTCGATTTACAATAATATCAAATATCTAAATCAGTGTGAGAAAGAAATGAAGTGAATGAAGTAAATTATTTATTGGCTTCATAACTAATTAATATAATACATAGGTTACTAAATATCAATTTATTAAAATAATAATTTATATAATTTGAAATATATTTATTTTTAATATAGTCACAGGTTCATTATATTTAAATACTAAAAATGTTATAAATATACCATATTTAGATTTAGATTACGAAAATTTAATTATTTTTTACTAATCAGAATTTATAAATATTTTTTTTAAATATTTCTATATGTCAATATTTATT
>KE154852.1:50848-72595 GCA_000411075.1 Sisymbrium irio | reverse complement strand
TAAATATATGAAAATATAAACATAAATAATGTAAAAATGTGGTTAAATTAACACAACATAAATAATACAAACGTAAAAACATATTTGTAATATTTTGAGATATAATAGATAAAAATGTGAGATGCTATTTATTTTTAATAAAATATTTATATTTATAAAGAAAGTTAAATATATGAAAAAAATTTAAAATAATAATAAATTTTTTAGTTATGGTAATTATATAGAAAATTAAATCCACGCAACGCGTCTAACTGTGTTTCTAGTAATAAATACTATGAACTGTTTTTTTTTTATAAATATAAACGTATATATTAATGTTAGCCTTGGAGACTATGGAGAAAACGTTCGGCTCTAGAACTACTAGTCTACTAGACCCGGCTTTTGGAGAGAGTTATCAAAGCGATGAAGTTACAAGATGCATTCATATCGCGCTTTTATGTGTTCAAGAAGATCCTGGAGATCGTCCTATGATGTCTAGTATCATTTTGCTGCTCACTAGTAGCACAATCACATTACAAGTTCCTCGTGCACCTGGTTTCTTCTTACGAAGTAGTCGAGACCAAGATATAGAAGCTGAGAGCTCGGATGCGTTTAGAAAACCAGTAACTTGTTCTTTGAATGACGTATCGATTACAGAGTTAGATCCTCGTTGAAGATGATATTATTATTATATAATATATACACGCACTGATGTAGTCTGCAAAAATACCTTTCCCTTTTGTTAATTAAATATTTTTTTTCGTTTTGCTACTTCCCCTAAATTAACGCGTCTATAAAATAATTCAAAAGGAATTGAATTTCTTGACTCAACTACTCTTTACGAAAATGCTAGCACTCATGCGTTTGACGAAACCAACGTTCGTTAATGTTACACTATAATCAAAAGTCTAATCTTATTTAGATTCAGCTTCCAAGATCTGCAACAGGTATCTCAGCAAGGTCAATCTCCTAAAATGCATACAAACAATTTCTTGTCAATCCTCTGTTTTGTTCTTGTCTTTAGATTCGGTGTTGTCTCTGCACAAAGATGTGGGGACTCACTGTTTTTCACACCAAATGGCACTTACGATACAAACCGTCGTCTCGTTCTCTCAACTCTTGCTTCCAACGTCAGTTCTCGAGAAGGCTACTACAACGTCTCTGTTGGTAAAGGCCCTGGAAGGATCTATGCTCTAGGCCTTTGTCTCCCAGGAACTGATCCAAAGGTCTGTTCTGATTGTATTCAACCTGCGTCTGTTGGTTTACTCCAGAACTGTCCAAACCAGACTGACTCATGGAACTGGAGATCAGAAGACGTGACGATCTGTTTTGTTCGGTACTCAAACCGCTCGTTTTTTAACCAGATTGATCTGAGTCCGACAGAAGAATATGTTTACCCTCTTGATGTCACTGGAGATGTTGCAGAGTTCAAGAGAACATGGGAAGGTTTCATGGTGCGTATGATATCAGCAGCTTCGTCCCAAAGTCCCGGGTCGCTTTCAGGCAGACATTATGCAGCGAAAACAACTCCTTTGTCTGGTTTCCGTAGAATATACGCACTGATGCAGTGTATCCCGGGAATTTCTTCAGTGGATTGTGATGCTTGTCTTCAAGAAAATGTTCGTAACTTCCATAGCTGTTGCAGTGGGAAGCAAGGAGGTAGCATTAGGAGACCCGTTTGCTTTTTCCGGTTTGATCTTTATCCGTTTCGTAATGCTTTCAATAACATAACGTCATCCCCTCCCCCTCAAAGCTCTCAAGCTCCTCAAGAGTTTCAACCCACAACATCTCCTCCTCCAGAACCAGAAGATGGCAAAGCTAATACTACAAGAGTTATAATGGCGATTGTTGTATCCACGGTCATATTCCTGGTGCTGTTAGCTTTCGGGTTGATTGTTTTGAAGAGAAGGAAATCATACAAAACACCTTATATTGAACGTGAGCTGCAACCTTTTTTTCCATTTTGACATATA
The DNA here is from genome assembly GCA_000411075.1 of Sisymbrium irio. Lineage (NCBI taxonomy): Eukaryota > Viridiplantae > Streptophyta > Magnoliopsida > Brassicales > Brassicaceae > Sisymbrium > Sisymbrium irio. Next base: position 70,643 of record KE154852.1, on the reverse strand, counting down.
TAATCTCTTATACTATAGTATATAGTTATATACATCTATTGTCGCAGCTACTGATGATATTACAAGTCCACAATCATTGCAAATTGATTTCAAGACAATTGAAGCTGCAACTGATAAATTCTCAGTGACTAACAAAGTCGGCCAAGGTGGATTTGGTGAAGTTTACGTGGTATATTTAAGCTCTGTATATATATATATATATATATATATATCTATGGCTGTTTGATTTTTTTCATGGAAACTAAGAAGCGATGTATATGAATATTCGTAGGGAACATTAACAAATGGAACTGATATTGCGGTGAAGAGACTATCGAGAAATTCAGGACAAGGCACACAAGAGTTCAAGAGCGAAGTTGTGCTTGTGGCAAAGCTTCAACATAGGAATCTTGTAAGGCTTCTTGGCTTTTGCGTGGAAGGAGATGAAAAAATACTTATCTACGAGTTTGTTCCCAACAAGAGTCTTGATTACTTACTAATCGGTTTGTTCCTAATCCTTAATTTTCTTGTTATCATTCTCGAAACCTAGACTCATTGTTAATCATATATCCAATGCGCAGACCCAATAAAGCGACGACAACTAGATTGGAAAAGACGGTACAGTATCATTGGAGGGATTGCTCGAGGGATTCTATACCTTCATCAAGATTCACGGCTCACAATCATACACCGTGATCTCAAAGCTAGCAACATTCTTTTAGATAATTACATGAACCCGAAAATTGCTGATTTTGGCATGGCAAGGATTTTCGGAATGGAGCAAAGTCGAGCCAATACTAGCAAGATTGCTGGAACCTTGTAAGTGACTTTTTACTCTAATCAAACCTTTTGATCGTCACTAATATTGTGTAATGTAACTTCTCAATTTGGAAATTCTTTTTTTCCCTAGCGGTTACATGGCTCCTGAATATGCCATGCACGGTCGATTCTCCATGAAATCTGATATCTACAGCTTTGGAGTTTTGGTTCTTGAGATCATAAGTGGCAAGATGAATAGTAGCTTCAACGAAACAGATGGATCAGCTGTCAATTTAGTCACACATGTTAGTAATTTTTTTGTTGTTGTCGTTTTTCTGTCAAATGGTTTTCTTAAATTAATAATTGGCCAACACAAAATATGTATTAAAATGTTAGGCTTGGAGATTATGGAGAAAAGGTTCGGCTCTAGAACTATTAGACCCGGCTTTTGGGGAGATTTATCAAAGCCATGAAGTTAGAAGATGCATTCATATCGCGCTTTTATGTGTCCAAAAAGAACCTGGAGATCGTCCTACGATGTCTAAAATCATTTTGATGCTCACAAGTAGCACTATCACATTACAAGTGCCTCGTGCACCTGGATTTTTCTTCCCAAGTAGCCGAGACCTAGAATTAGAAGCTGAGGGCTCGGATTCGTTTGGAAAACCAATTACTTGTTCTATTAATGAAGTATCGATCACAGAGTTAGATCCTCGTTGACAATGATATTATTATATATTTTGTTCTTTGAACAGGTGAAGATTATATTACTTTTTCATTATATTTTACGTTTCTTTAGTTGTCATTTAATAGTCTCTTGTGTCATTGTGTGTCTAATAGTTATTTATTTAAACCAGAGGGATTTGGTTTGTATGTAATCAAGGCCAATTTGGGTGCTAGATAGACCCCGAAATGAATTCAGTTTGCAGATTGTCCAGCGATGTCTGCAATAGTTCAAATGCTTACCAACAGCTCCATTGTTCTATCTGTGCCTCGATCACCAAGATTTTCTTTAAGAACAATCCAGAACGGTCCCATTAGCCCACTGATTGGAGCCAGATCATTGGGATAGCAATTAGCAAATTTACTCCTTGTTCTGTAGTCTGTAGATAATGATCCAGAATTGCCAAGTGACACTCTTCTCTAAGATTTTTGTTTATGTATTATCCAAAATAACCTCATCCGATTTTTAACACCAGGTTTCTTGTAGTACACGCAAAACGTTTTTGATTATGGATATAAAAGGTTGAAGATTCAATTTACCTTATTAAAAGATGTTCGACGAAAGAAAAAGGATGTTTCTACTTTCTACATTTGGTTACGTGTCTTCACTTATCATATACTAACGCGGCGTTTATAAAATACTCCAAACATTTATCGAATTTCAAACATTTACCAATAAAAAAACATGTATCTAGTTGACTTTTTGATAAAATTTTTGTTAATGTTGTTAAAGTTTACTTAAATAGATAGGCCGGTAAGAAAATATTATATTTACTCGACGAAAAATCTAAACACGCATGTTTTTTTTGACGAAATCAATGTTCCTAACAGTAAAATCAAAAATTTGTATTATTTAGATTCAAGTTCCAAGATCTGCAACATGTATCTGAGCGAAGTCAACCTCTTCAAATGTCTTCTGATAATCTCTTGCCAGTCCTCTGTTTTGTCCTCACATTTAGCTTCAGCTTAATCTCTGCACAAATTTGTGGGGACTCGATGGTTTTCAGACCAAACGGCACTTACGATAAAAACCGTCGTCTCATTCTCTCAACTCTTGCCTCCAACGTCAGTTCTAAAAACGGCATCTACAACGCTTCGGTCGGTGAAGGCCAAGAAAGAATCTATGCCTTAGGGATGTGCATCCCAGGAGCTGAACGACGGACCTGTTCAGACTGTATCCAACTCGCGTCTGACGGGTTACTTAAGACCTGTCCGAACCAGACCGATTCATTTTACTGGAGAGCAGACAAGACTCTCTGTTTTGTTCGTTACTCTAACCTTTCTTTTTTCAACCAGAACGATTTAGAGCCGACACGAACAGAATCTTCATCTTCAGATGTTACTGGAAATCTTGCAGAATATAACAGAATATGGGAAGCTTTCATGTCACGTATGATATCGGCAGCTTCCAATTTAACTGTTAGTGTACTGTCTTCCCTTGCACGCAAGCATTATGCAGCAGATCTAACTCCTTTGCCTGATTTCCGGACAATATACGCGCTGATGCAGTGTATTCCAGGGCTATCTTCAGGGGAATGCTATGACTGTCTTCAAGCCAATGTTCGTACCTTCCAGGGTTGCTGTGGTGGGAAGCAAGGGGGTAGTATTAGGAGACCTGTTTGCTTTTTCCGGTTTGATCCTTATCCGTATCTCGATGCTTTCGATAACATATCCTCTCCTCCTAGAAGCTCTCGAGACCCTCAAGCATCTCAACCTGCGGCGTCGCCCTCTCCTCCTAGAAGCTCTCGAGACCCTCAAGAACCTCAACCTGAAGCGCCTCCCCCTCCTCTCGATAGGAAAACGATTTCTACAGGAGTTATAGTGGCGATTGTTGTCTCTGCACTCATATTCGTGGGGCTGTTAGCTCTAGGATTAGTTGTTTGGAAGAGAAGACAGTCATACAAAACAGTGGAGCTTGAAAGTGAGTTACTTTTGCCATTCGCACATTGCCCTTTTCGAACAAAGTATATGAAGATTTAGTTAACACCTTATTATTATTGTTGCAGCAGATGATGATATCACAGGCCCACAATCGCTGCAATATGATTTCAAGACGATTGAAGCCACAACTAATAATTTTTCAGGGAACAACAAAGTTGGTCAGGGTGGATTTGGTGATGTTTACAAGGTATTTACGTACTCTGTGTCTATCAATGGGTGCTTGGTTTGACAAAAAAATTAAAATAATAATAATAATAACAACTAAGAAGATGTTCGTATGGATATCTATATGTAGGGAACATTACCAAATGGAACTGAAGTCGCAGTGAAGCGGCTATCAAAAAATTCAGGACAGGGCACACAAGAGTTCAAGAACGAGGTTGTTCTTGTGGCAAAACTTCAACATAGGAATCTTGTTAGGCTTCTTGGGTTTTGCTTGGAGGGAAATGAACAAATACTTGTCTATGAGTTTGTTCCAAACAAAAGCCTTGATTATTTCCTCTTTGGTCTGTTTCTAATACAACATTACCTAATTCTCATGATATTCTTGTTTTTATTCTTGAAACCTAGACGTCTTCTTAATATTGTATCGAATGTGCAGATCCGATAGAGAGAAGACAACTAGATTGGACAAGACGGTACAATATAATTGGAGGGATTGCTCGAGGGATTCTCTATCTTCATCAAGATTCACGGCTCACAATCATACATCGTGATCTCAAAGCGAGCAACATTCTTTTAGATGATGAAATGAACCCAAAAATAGCGGATTTTGGCATGGCAAGGATATTAGGCCTAGAGCAAACTCGAGCCAATACTAGCAAGATAGCTGGAACCTTGTAAGTTTTTCGATTTAGGATGAATATACTCGATGGACTTTAGGCAAAAATAAGAGGAGTGAAAATTAATTTGAGGCTTGTGAATCAAACTTGTGAGTGGTGAATATAAATCCTTAGATCCTTTTAGATAAGCCTAGAGAATTTATCAGGATACTTATAGTCTTATATTGACCTTCTTACAGTGGTTACATGGCTCCTGAGTATGCTATGCACGGCCAATTCTCCATGAAATCTGATGTCTACAGCTTTGGAGTCCTGCTTCTTGAGATCATAAGTGGGAAAATGAATAGTAGCTTCAACCAAAAATATGGATCGACAAGCAATTTAGTCACGCATGTTAGTACTTTTGGTCTTTTTTACCATGATGATAAACGAGTATGAGTTTTTGTTTGATAAAATCATATATTTATGTTAGGCTTGGAGAGTATGGAGAAAAGGCTCAACTTTAGAACTCTTGGATCCGACTTTCGGAGAGAATTATCAGAGCGATGAAGTTACAAGATGCATTTATATTGCACTTTTATGTGTTCAAGAAGATCCTGAAGATCGTCCTATGATGTCAACAATAATCTTGCTGCTCACTAGTAACACAATCACAATACAAGTGCCTCGTGCACCTGCATTTTTTTCCCAACGTCTCCGAGACCAAGATTCAGAAGCTGAGGGCTCGAATTCGTTCGGAAAACCGATTACTTGTTCTATCAATGATGCATCGATCACAGAATTAGAACCTCGCTGAAAGATGATAATTATCTTCTTTTATTGAATTTGATGTTACTAGTATAGTCTCTCTTGCATTCATTGTGTGTTGTAGTTATTTACTTAACCGGTAACGTAAGCCCCAAGCCACACCTATTTTGTTATATTTGGGTTTCCAAATTCAATCTTGCGTGTCATTCTGCTTTTGGTACTCTTCAGTTTAGGATTTGGCCACTTAAGGGTTTCGCATTCCGATCTCATTTTGTTTTAAAATCCAAGAAACTCTACTCTGTTTTCGATATTTGGGCCACAGGAGAATTTATGGAAATTAGGGTTTTACCTTTTCGTTGTATATACCAATAACGTTAACGATTAGTTCGTTTTTCTTGTCTGTGATAATGTTAATTGGTTTCCACGGATCCTAATAGTGGCATTTTTCACTTTGTTTTGTTTACAAAATTACAATGCTTCAACTGTTCAAGCTTCTGAACGGATGCTGAAGAAGATGTATAGAGCTTTCCTAACCAGACATATTTATCCTAAATCCAAATTCAATGTTTTAGCCATTCCCTTTTATTTCCTTTTAAGCCAATAAGTCACTTTCCTTTTGTGGTGTGCATGTGTTCGTAGGCGTGTATAGGTGTGTTATATAAGCATCTTCCCCTCTGTTTCTCTACCAAAAACCCTAGCCGCACCTTTTTGCAGAAAAAAGAAAGAGAGAGAGAGATAAAGAGAAGGAGAGACGAAGAAGGAGAAGAGACCACAGTCATCACAAATCTCCACCCCATCAACTTATGAGACCGAAGTGCACCAGCCGTCATCGCTTGCTCGGCACGATCTCTTCTCGTATGCTGCTGTCCGCCTCCGACCTCTCATGGCAGCGACTCTTTCTCCTCACCAGCATCGCACGACGTCTCCGTTTCTTCACGCGAACACCACATCTCTCCTCTCTTGATCTTCACCATTCTCCATTTCTGCACGAAAGGTGAGATAGCTTCCCCTATCTTGAGCTAGAGTGAAACTAAGGGCTGAGTTGAAGTTAAACGGCTTCCATTATAATACCGTATATTATATTGATATATATATATGTATTGGAATTACATTAATGTGAGAATGATGATTTTGTTTGATGATTGTTTCATAAGAACTTAGTAATAATAATAAAAATTAAAATGACAAAGTTGTGTTTGAGATTTATTTGTGATGACGAAAGAGATTAAAATAAGATAATGATGTGGGGTATGAGATAAACCGGAATGTGAGTTGGATATTGATTGTTGAGTTGAAAATTGAAATAAAGTTAGAGAGAATTATACACAAGGTGAGGAGTCCCCTTGTGTATGTTGTTTGCAGACATGTGACGAGCTGTGTATAAGCGGCATGCATTTGTCGTGGGATGTGATGGACCCTGACACTGTGATGTGCGGCTCATAAGGTGCGGTGGCGGTAGGCCATGTTGACAATTGCGATGTACAGGTTGGTTGGACTTTCAGGACATAGTGGTCGAGACTCCTTGTTTGTTGTTTGTGTTAGTCCATTGTGATTGTGTAGGTGTCTTAGTATCCTTTGCAGTCGTTTAGTTTCGTATTGGCGTTTGAGTTTGTATTGGTTGATGTGGAGTATCGGTTATATCTATATCTTACTGAGTAATCCCCATTACTCACCTCTTTCTTTCTTTTCCTTTCTCCCCCTTTGCAGGACTAGAAACAGAAATGAGTTTTCTTTTCAGTTTAAATGGTGGACTTAATAGAAGGAAGCGGATTCAGGCTTCTCGTACTAATGGGAGGATATACTAGCTCGCCTTCGGATTTAGACATATGGCCTGACACCCCGATTTTACCAGTTCTGAGAGGCGGGTGTCACAATTTGGTATCAGAGCCTGGGTTAAGGTACCTCAGTTCTGCCTTGAGGGATCAGCTTCTGCCTAATTCATTTTTTTAAAAAGAAAAACTTTTATAAAATTTTCAATGGTACCAAAGAAAAATGAAAGAATGATTTGTTTTTAAACCACCAATTGTTATTGTCGAGAGACTTCTGCTCTAGTTTTGATTCAGATCCATTTTTGTACAGGATGGCACCAGAGAGCCTATAGAAAGCATTCCCAGTTGCAAAGCCAGGAACCCGCGCATGGGCAAGGTAACCCATATTCCGTCTAGACCGCCATGGAAGCCATGTCCAAGTGGTGAGGCCAGGAGATCCACGATAACCGGTTAACCCAAGGCTGCTTGACGAACGCGCCATCATTCCCAAGTCCAAGATGGTGCATGTACCATCGGCTACCCAGGGAGAGCCACCAAAGTGTGGGCTAGGCCAGCCCCGGAATACACCTCGGATACCTCTACCATCTGAGGAGGTACCGCCAAAGCGGATGTGCCTTCGGTCCAGGAAGATGAAACAGAAGGAAGAGAGCGCCACAGAGCCAGTGATTGTTGCTCCAACCCGCCCGGAATGGGTATCAGGTCAAGTGCGCCAAGGGAGTATGTGTGCGCGAGATTACACAGGAGAATTCATCAGTGATGCGAAATGGTGTAGAAGGAAGCCTACAAGTGAGTGGTACCAGCTCTTTAAGGACAGGCTCAGGGAAGAATTCTGGGTAGAGTTAGGTGTCATCGAGGAGCCCGAGGATTTCTTTTTTTGTGAAACTGCTTGCTCTCTTTATGGAGGAAATGGAGGGAGAACGGGTCCACAGGGAGCCAATCGCAAGAGTTGCGACAGACACCAGCACCCAAGTGGAGCTTAATCCATCGGATGCCAGAGAAGAAGCATCGCAGGAGGTCACCCTAGGGTTTCCGATTTTGGATCCAAGCCGGAAGTGTCTTCTCGACCTCCAAGTGGCTAGTGTAGCTATTCAGAGCTGTTACGTGTAGGACTTACCTTTGATTCTTTATCCCATTTCAATCTTTATTATTTTAAGAGTTTTGCAAGCCGAGTTGTTGTTTTGTCACAACTCCCGCCTCCCAGAACTGGTAAAATCTGGGTGTCAGGCATATGTCTAAACCCGAAAGCTGAGATAATAAAGAATCAACTCGGCTTGCAAAACTCTCAAAATAATAAAGAATGAAATGAGATAAAGAATCAAAGCCAAGTCCTACTCCTAACAGCTCTGAATAGCTACACTAGCCACTTTGAAGTCTAGAAGACACTTTCGGCTCGGATTCAAAACCGGAAGCCCTAGGGGTGACCTCCTGCGATGCTTCTTCTCGGACATCCTCAGATGGATCAAGCTCCATTTCGGTGCTGGTGTTCATCGCAACTTTTGGGATTAGCTCCCTGTGGACCCGTTCTCCCTTCATTTCATCCTAAAAGAGAGCAAGCATTTTCACAAAAGAGAAATCTTTGGGCTCCTCAATACATCTAACTCTGCCCGGAGTGCTTCCCTAAACCCATCCTTAAACAGCTGGTACCACTCACTTGCAGACTTCCTTCTACACCATTTCACATCACTGATGAGTTCTCCTGCGTAATCTGGCACACACATCCTCCCTTGGCGCAGTTGACCTGATACCCACTCAGGCCGGGCTGGAGCAACAATCACTGGCTCTGTGGCGCTTTCTTCCTTCTGCTGCATCTTCCTGGACCGAAGGCACATCCGCTTTGGTGGTACCCCCTCAGCTGATTGAGGTATTCGAGGTGTCTTCCGGGGTTGGCCTCACCCAGGCTTTGGTGGCTCTCCCTGGGTAGGTGATTGTACCTGCACCATCTTGGACTTGGGAATGATGGCGCGTTCGCTGAGCAACCTTGGGTTAACCGGTTCTCGTGGATCTCCTGGCCTCACCACTTGGACATGGTTTCCATCGCGGTCTAGACGGAATATGGCTTCCTTGCCCATGCGCGGGTTCCTGGCTTTGCAACTGGGAGTGCTTTCAGTAGGCTCTTTGGTGCCATCTTGTAAAAATATGAATATGAATCATAATTAAAGTAGAAGTCTCTCAACAATAACAACTGGTGGTTTAAAAACAAATCATCATTTCATTTTTCTTTGGTACCATTAAATGTTTTTCTTTAAAAAAAATTGAAATATGGTTTCTATAAAAACGGCAGAAGCTAATCCCTCAGGGCAGAACTGAGGGACCTTAACCCAGGCTCTGATACCAAACTGTGACACCCACCTCTCAGAACTGGTAAAATTGGGGTGTCAGGCAGTATATCCTCCCATTAGTACGAGAAGCCTGAATCTGTTTCCTTCTATTAAACCACCATTTAAACTGAAAAGAAAACTCACTTCTGCTTCTAGTCCTGCAAAGGGGAGGAAAGGAAAAAAAAGAGAGAGGGGGAGTAATGGGAATTACTCAGTAAGAAAGATCTAACCAATACTCCGCATCAACCAATACAAACCCAAACGCCAATACGAAACTAAATGACTGAAAAGGATACTAAGACACCTACACAATCACAATGTACTAACACAAAGAACAAACAAGGAGTCTCGACCACCATGTCCTGACAGTCCAACCGACTTGTACATCGCAATGGTCAACATGGCCAACCGCCACCGCGCCTCATGCGCCGCACATCACAGTGCCATGGTCCATCTCACCCCGAGACAAATGCATGCGGCTAATACGCAGATCTTCACATGCCTGCAAACAACATACACAAGGGGACTCCTCACCTTGCGTACAACTCTCTCTAACTCTATCTCAATTCAACTCAACAACCGATATCCAATTCACATTCCGGTTTTATCTCATACCCCAAATCATTATTTTATTTTACTCTTTCCTCATCACAAATAAATCTAAAACACAACTTTACCATTTTAATTTTTATTATTACTATTAAGTTCCTATGCAACAATCATCAAACAAAATCATCATTCTCACATTAACACAATTTCAGTACATATATAGATATCAATATAGTATATGATATTATAATGGAAACTGGTTAACTTCAACTCAGCCTGTGGTTTTACACTAGCTCATACTAAGATCCTATCTCACCTTTGGTGCAGAGATGGAGAACGGTGAAGATCGAGAGAGGAGAGATGCGGTGGTGTTCGCGTGAAGAAACGGAGACATGAAGTGATGCTAGTGAGGAGGAAGAGTCGCTGCCGTGAGAGATCGGAGGCGGAATGCTGCCATCAACTGACCTCCAGAGGCTTCTTCTATTCATATCGATTTCGGTTTTGTCCCTATGTCGGGGTGATGATGGTGGTGACGTGCAGAACAAGCGTTGATGGCTGGTGCACTTCAGTCTCCTATGTTGATGAGGTGTAGACTTGTAATGACTGTGGTCTCTTCTCCTTCTTCTTCTCTCCTTCTCTTTATATATCTCTCTGTGTCTTTCTTCTGCAAAAGGTGCGGCTATGGTTTTCGGTAGAGAAACAGAGGGGAAGATGCTTATATAACACACCTATGCACGGCTACGAACACACGTACACCATAAAAGGAAAGTGACTTATTGGCTTAAAAGGAAATAAAAGGAAATGACTAAAACATTGGGTTTGGGTTGTTACACTAAATGTTAGACATATGCTTTTACAGATTACTTCATAGTTGTCCTAATAAGACAGATGCCTTCACATATACTCCACAGCCGTCTAGAAGCTAAGAAATAACTAAATCGCTCAACCAGTAACTAACTCGAGGTTTATCACTTGCCATAGGATTGGAGACTTGGAGTTAAGTCAATTTTTTTTTTATCCTTACTCAGTCTCGTAGGAATCATACGATTCAACTTGAAGAATTTTTTGGATATTGTCTCGTTTTGCTTCTGTTTAGTGTCTATTTTCTGTTTACATATTTTGTCACTTGCATTTGTTGATGCTTCTAGAGTCTCTTGTGTTCTCTAGTGTTCATATACTGATTAAAACGGATAGACTTGTGTGATCTATAACCAAAACCGCTTATTATCGATTTATCATAAGTCGTCAACGATCATAGAGAGATAGAGAGAAGGTTCAATGACGAGAGATGAGGCGAGAGCTGAGAAATTTCCGTAATTGCCCCTCTTTCGCTAAGTGGATGCCGATAGTTTATTTCTACCCTTACTTTAGAGCAAAACTACTGAAATCGAGCGGGCTTCTTAGTACGGGCTCACACTAATTTGGACCGCATCAATCACAATCGTTATAAATTTTAAAATGGACCCAATCGGCCGATGACGATAGATGCCCCATTTTTCTTTTTCCTCTTTTTTTGGGAGAAGGTATATAAAAGGGAGAATTAGCTGAGGGTTTTAATCTCACATGTCCCTATCTTGGACAATAAAAACTGTCATATCCCTCTGTGATCTGCCATATCCCTCATCATGTGTAATGTCCAATGTAACCTTCATTAATTCGAAAAGGAAAAGAAAAAATTAAAAAATAGTTGGGTAAAACCCGTGGGCAGCTAACAAATCCGGGTTCGGATCACCGGGTCCTGGGTCATCTTCTTTTGGAAAAAAAATCGCAGCTTTCCTTTTTCTTCATCCATTAAAGCAAGCTTACACTCCCCCATCATTAAAATTACTACGTATTCTTCATCAATTCAAGTTTTTTCCATCTATTATTGTATTCTAACTTAGATAAAAGTTTATATAGTAATCAATTTGGAGTAGAATCACTTTGGACAAATTAAAAAATTGGATTTGGATTTGAAAAATCATTCATTTGGTATGCATAATGGAATTTTAATTATGATTCTGGGTAGATTAGGAGGTTTCATTGATAATAAAAGGATTGTAATTGTAAGTAGTTTTAAATGGGTTCAACCTGAAATCATTTAATTTGAGTTGCAGAGTTGAAACAACTAGGTACAACTAGGTACAACTCATATTACTGAACAAAAATGTATAACTGGTACAACTAGTATTATTAAGTAAGAAAGTTTAACTAATACAAAAATTGAGAAATTTATTAGAAAAAATAGAAAAAAACCAAATACATGATATACAAGTAACTTTTACATGTGTAAAACATATATTAGTTAGATTAAAAAAAATGAAAGCATCATGATTGTTATCAGAATATTTACACAACAATCACCTTACACTTTTATGATCACTTTGTTAATACTAACCACTTTATGATGCAAAAGATACATAAAATATTATTGAAGATATGTTAATACATACAAACCTAGATAATGTACTTTAATTACTTAAAATCATTGGTAAAACTAAAAAAAGTATTTTATGGTAAGGTATAACTAACTATAAGTAAAAACACCAAAAGTACATCTGTTTGCAATTAAGTAACACTCGGATACTAGAAATAACTATGTGAAAAAATAACTAATTTTTTATTCAGATACTTGACATGTGTCAGTTCCTGGCAGCTGCAAGTGAGATTTGACGGCGCACATGTTAAAATAAAGGCGAACATGTGTTTTTCATGTTTTTCAGCTATAATTTAATATTTTATACATTTAAAAATCTCCAAATTATTTTTTAGGTTTTTCTCTTCTCTTCTTCTTACTCCATTGCAGTGATCGTAGAAGGTTTAAAAGCTTATTAACTTTAGGAATGTTATTTATTTCGTGTTGGGTTATGAAATTTAGGATAGTTTTTCGTTTTTTGGTTTTGAATTTCTAGGGTTTGATATTTATAATTTTCTGGGTTTTAAATTTAGTAATACTTTGAAATATTTGGTACAACTCCAACTAGTAATAATATTCGGAAATACTTTGTATAACTAAAACATTAATAATATGAGATTTCAACCGAATAACAATGATACATCCTCTTCAATCATGGAAATGAAGAATAGGAGATTTCATTTTCACTATGGATCTGAAGTACATTGTTACAAAAGTTCCATTTCGTTTTCAGCTTCATCCATAAAAAATAACAGTTGTACTCAATGTTCCATGTATTAACCTTAGAATATAGCGACAGTCTTACCTAGTTTTACATGGTAGTTACCAAGTTTATTAAGTTATACCAAGTTATACCAAGTGTTACAAAATTCTAAATTACAAAAAATGCCATCGTCTTCTTCCTTTGGTCTGCAGCACGAAAAAAACTAATTTAAGCCGCCAGTATAATTTTTTCAACCATTATTATCCGTTTTTGCTTGTTTTCAAATGGTTTATGTTCAATTTGTGTAGATTTATAGTCTAAGATTCGATTTTTAGTTTATAAACACACAAAATGTGAATTCGAGATTAAATTTTATCTAATATCCAGTTTCGAAATTTTGGAGATTGGTTGGATCTGAAAGTGTTGAATTTTCAGATATTTTTCCCTAATTTTTGGATTTTTGGATTCGAGGAAGAAGATTGAGGATAAAAAATTTCCTCTAATTGTTTTTTAAAATCTGTTGGATCTATTCGGGCTGGATCCGATTCTATTCGAATTGGATGTATATTATCTGATTGTGTTGTGATTAGGTTGTAATTTTTACAAGTTTGGTTGGACAAACTTGTAATCAACCTAATTTTCAATTTAAAGAAAAAAGATACAATATTCTGTTTTTTTTAGGGGACTCAGGAGATAGCATTTATAGAGATAGGGACAGTTCCATTAGCTGAAAGGACTTGTACGATTCTTCTATTTGATTGATTCGTTTCTTGTTACTTAGATCGATCCAATCAGTTGTTTTCTTGTAGATCTTTTAAATGGTGACCTTGTCGGTTTTTGCCCTTGCTTGCAATGCCACGGTTCATGATAGCTATTACGATGCTTCGATTGGTCAAAGTTGTGTTAAGATATCCACGAGGCGCGTCTAACGGGTTATTATATAGTATAGATTTGTAGAAGCATCGGTAGATGATTGTGTTAGTTGTTTAGAGTTGCACGGTTATGAACTACGTTTGCTATTTCAATGTAAACGCTGTCTTTTTTTTTATTCTTACATGGGATTTGCAAAACAATCGTGGTGACTCTCAACAAGTAACATAATCACGCTACTAGTGAGTGACAGTGTGACACAACCATTCCAGATTTTCTGCTTAGAAACTTGGAACCATTTCAATCTTTCATCCTTACTCAGTCTAGTCCAGTTTTGGTTTGCACATACTGTTTGGGTTGAGAACGTAATAAAAGAAACCTGTTGAATGTGTCAAAGAATTATCACTTTTGGTTCTTTAGATTGCTCAATTTGGTTACAAAATTAATAAGAATGCTATTGGAAGGTATCAAGTATTATTATTGTAAAGGCTATTCGCTAAATTCATCAATTTGACTAAAGTTGCAGAATTTTTTTTTTTGGGNGTTACAAAAGTTCCATTTCGTTTTCAGCTTCATCCATAAAAAATAACAGTTGTACTCAATGTTCCATGTATTAACCTTAGAATATAGCGACAGTCTTACCTAGTTTTACATGGTAGTTACCAAGTTTATTAAGTTATACCAAGTTATACCAAGTGTTACAAAATTCTAAATTACAAAAAATGCCATCGTCTTCTTCCTTTGGTCTGCAGCACGAAAAAAACTAATTTAAGCCGCCAGTATAATTTTTTCAACCATTATTATCCGTTTTTGCTTGTTTTCAAATGGTTTATGTTCAATTTGTGTAGATTTATAGTCTAAGATTCGATTTTTAGTTTATAAACACACAAAATGTGAATTCGAGATTAAATTTTATCTAATATCCAGTTTCGAAATTTTGGAGATTGGTTGGATCTGAAAGTGTTGAATTTTCAGATATTTTTCCCTAATTTTTGGATTTTTGGATTCGAGGAAGAAGATTGAGGATAAAAAATTTCCTCTAATTGTTTTTTAAAATCTGTTGGATCTATTCGGGCTGGATCCGATTCTATTCGAATTGGATGTATATTATCTGATTGTGTTGTGATTAGGTTGTAATTTTTACAAGTTTGGTTGGACAAACTTGTAATCAACCTAATTTTCAATTTAAAGAAAAAAGATACAATATTCTGTTTTTTTTAGGGGACTCAGGAGATAGCATTTATAGAGATAGGGACAGTTCCATTAGCTGAAAGGACTTGTACGATTCTTCTATTTGATTGATTCGTTTCTTGTTACTTAGATCGATCCAATCAGTTGTTTTCTTGTAGATCTTTTAAATGGTGACCTTGTCGGTTTTTGCCCTTGCTTGCAATGCCACGGTTCATGATAGCTATTACGATGCTTCGATTGGTCAAAGTTGTGTTAAGATATCCACGAGGCGCGTCTAACGGGTTATTATATAGTATAGATTTGTAGAAGCATCGGTAGATGATTGTGTTAGTTGTTTAGAGTTGCACGGTTATGAACTACGTTTGCTATTTCAATGTAAACGCTGTCTTTTTTTTTATTCTTACATGGGATTTGCAAAACAATCGTGGTGACTCTCAACAAGTAACATAATCACGCTACTAGTGAGTGACAGTGTGACACAACCATTCCAGATTTTCTGCTTAGAAACTTGGAACCATTTCAATCTTTCATCCTTACTCAGTCTAGTCCAGTTTTGGTTTGCACATACTGTTTGGGTTGAGAACGTAATAAAAGAAACCTGTTGAATGTGTCAAAGAATTATCACTTTTGGTTCTTTAGATTGCTCAATTTGGTTACAAAATTAATAAGAATGCTATTGGAAGGTATCAAGTATTATTATTGTAAAGGCTATTCGCTAAATTCATCAATTTGACTAAAGTTGCAGAATTTTTTTTTTTGGGTACGAATGTTAAGAGTTGCAGACTTTTTTTTTTTTTTTAACGAAACCAATGCTCTATAGCCCAATGCTCTATAGCCCATATGATCCTCTCTCTATATATATTACTCTGCTTCGTTGTATAATTTAGGAGATTTATTCAACAAACATCGTGGGATCTGTGTGCATCTCACATCATGAGCTTATTTGAAACTTCAACATTATTTTTATAAACATAAACTACATGAGCTCTGTGTTATGATTGGCTCTCTGATTTTGTCCATGGTTGGACTCAGCTTTTAAGTTTGGCAACTTGCAGAGAGAATTCAATTGCTATTAAAATGAGACAAATTATAAAGGTATCCATATACTAACCCAAAAGATTGTTTAACCATGACAATGGGCAAGAAGAATTCCTTGCGGATCTTCTTGTTTGTCCTCATTAGCATAATTGCTGTTGTTTCTTCACAACAATGCATTGACAGTGGGTCTTTTCAACAAAATAGTACATATGCTAAAAACCGCAAAAGCATCCTCTTATCTCTTGCTACCACCGTACAGACTCACAATGGTTTCTACAATGGTTGGCTGAGTGAAGGTCCTGAAGGTCCTGATACTCCTGACCGAGTGTATGCAATAGCAATGTGCATAGATGGAAGTGACCCAGCGGTTTGCTTCAAATGTCTCGAGGTTGCATCTGATCTGTTAATACAAAACTGTCTTAACGAGACTGAAGCATATATATGGTCACCTCATGAAACGCTTTGTTTTGCACGATATTCTAACCGTTCCTTTTTTGGAAACCTCGATATGCACCCACGTTACACCGAGCAGAGCGGCGTGAATTCCAAGTTGGAACTAGAAGTGTTTGACCGAAAATTTAGGAATCTAACAGCACGTATGCTGGGTGAAGTTTCCATGGGTAAGAAGAAGGCTGCAACTAATGTGGTAGCCTTGACACAGTTCCAGGCTTTATACGCATTTATGCAATGCACTCCAGATCTAAATTCAACAGATTGTTTGTCCTGTCTGGAAAAAAGTGTTGCTGATCATGAGGATGAAGACTTCCGTACGAGGCAAGGAGGCATTATTGCATATCCAAGCTGTTTTCTCCGGTGGGATATGTATCCCTTCAGCGGAGGTTTTAATCAAAGTAAGTCGTCCAACTGCAAATAATAAACAAACTACTGCAAGAACTTCTCAAAACCTACCATAGTTTCTTGTTGTAAACAGGCAAACGTGGTAACAACAAAATTTCAACGGTGATGTTTGTGGCGGTTATTGTTCCCATCGTCGTTATCTGTTTTATACTCTCTGCTACAGTAGTAGTATTAGTTATCAGAAGGAGAAGGTCTAACCCACCACCTGTCTTTCCAAGTGAGTTGATTCTTTTTTTTTTTCTCATCATTTGCTTTTAGCTTTCATAGGAATTGTTTGTGTGTTATTATAAATTATACGGCATATATGTGTTGTAGCTGTACGTACAAATTCACTGCAATATGATTTGAAGACAATTGAAGCTGCAACATGTACATTTTCGAAGAGAAACTGGCTCGGTGAAGGTGGATTTGGAGAAGTTTTCAAGGTTAACTTCTTTAATATCCAGATTTGATATTTCTCTTTCAAGTGTGTGCATGTGATCTAATTTACGTGTCCTTCATACTATTTGTAGGGTTTACTACAAGATGGGTCAGAAGTTGCGGTGAAGAGACTGTCAAAAGAATCAGCACAAGGTGTACAAGAGTTCAAGAATGAGACTAGTCTAGTATCAAAGCTTCAGCACAGAAATTTGGTTGGAGTTCTCGGGTTTTGTATGGAAGGAGAAGAAAAAATACTCGTTTACGAGTTTGTTCCCAACAAAAGCCTCGACCAGTTTTTGTTCGGTATCTTGCATATTACACTCAGATTTTAACACAATTTGAAGTTCTAATGATTATTGTGTTGGAGTTCTTGAATCTTGGGTTTTTTAATCTCATAGTTAATGACATGTACAGAATCTACAAAGAAAAGCCAGCTAGAATGGGCTAAACGGTACAAGATTATTGTTGGTACTGCTAGAGGCATACTATATCTTCATCATGACTCGCCTCTCAAAATAATACACCGTGACCTCAAAGCTAGTAACATCCTCCTAGATGCTGATATGGAACCCAAAGTCGCAGATTTTGGAATGGCAAGGATCTTGAAGATGGATCAATCTCGAGCCGATACAAGGAGGGTAGTTGGAACCCAGTAAATACTCTTTTCCCCTTAGTTCCTTATGAATCCTTGAATTTTTGATGAATCTTTTAACGCTTGTAGCTCAGGTTTTTTTTCTTTTCTTTTCTTTTGTATCTTTCTAGTGGCTACATATCTCCAGAGTATATGATGCATGGACAATTCTCCACGAAATCTGATGTCTACAGTTTTGGAGTTTTAGTTCTCGAGATTATAAGCGGCAAAAGAAACAGCAACTTCCACGAAATTGATGACTCTGGAAAGAATCTGGTCACACATGTGAGCACAAAGAACTAAACATTCATTCATTCTTTTTAAATCTTAAGTGGTCTTATAATGCCAAATGTCTCATTAACTGATTGATTATTGTTGTAGGCTTGGAGGCATTGGAGGAACGGGTCACCATTAGAGCTCGTGGATGCAGAAATTGGAGGGAACTATCAGAGTAATGAAGTTATTAGATGCATTCATATAGCGCTATTATGTGTTCAAACTGATCCAGAAGAGCGTCCAAGTTTGTTGTCTATCATTGGGATGCTCAACAGTGACTCGATCACTCTACCTGTGCCTCAGTCACCAGTATATGAAAGATTGGAGATGGGACTACCTCCGATCACATCTGCTACTGTTTCTACCGATGACTCGTTGTTCAATGAGTTAGTTCCTCGTTGAAGATTACAGTTCATATCTAACTGGAAACAGGTAAAGGCGTTTCTTAGTCTCCAACAATTTTTATGAATACTATTTTCAATGTGTGTTTGTTAATAAACGGCATCAAAGTTTATTTTACAGGTTCTGACTCTTCCAAGCGACTTTCAAGATTAAACAATATCGGTTTCTATCTACTAAACCACTAATAGGAATCCAAAATTTGCGGTTTGCTAACTCTTTCTGCCTCATCCATTTCCATTCCCTCGCTTTATCTTTTTGTTGCGTATCAACTTTTCTGTTTTGTTTGTCTCAAGGATTAAGGATTTAAGGTTTAGTTTCATTATATTAGAATTTAATATCGCTGATGTATATGTGGTCTGTTATGTATTCAAAACGAATCTTCATGTAAATTTTGGTAAGAGGTGACTCGTAACTTGGAATATTGGATTCTTTGATGGAGTTTATTCGATTGATATAGTTCTCGAACTTGACAGAAGTAGTTCCCACCGAAGTTATTGGCCTATTTATTTTTTAAGCTATGATTTACTAAACCTACTTCCTATCTCTCTTTATCTTCATCTCAAACAAGTGTGCCTCAAGATTCTCTTCGTTAGCATTATGCAAGGCCTTTATTTTTTGCACTTTTCTCTAATAATGTTTCAGGGTTTAAAGTTTGCTTGTTGACTTTACTTCATTGCAGCCGTTGTTGACTTCAAACCTGTTTTTCTCTGTCTTGTCGTCTTTATACTGCTCTCTATGTCACATCTCTTCTCCATAGAAAATTTTCAAAGAAAATTCACATATGGTTTAAAGTCGGTCCACGTCATGGCCTCATCTTCTCTATCATGGAAAATTCTGCTCAGAAAAATCCCAGAGATATACATGTGTATATGAAGATTAGCCTCTAAATCTTTCGTTCCAATCTTTGAGAAAATGAAGCTCGAGACTTCATTTTTACCAATCTTCTTGTTTTTCCTCATAACCTTACAATATGTTTCTGCACAAACCTGCTTCAATGGTTACTTTAAACTCAATTCTACTTACGACTTAAACCGTCGTCAAGTTCTCTCTTCTCTTGCTTCTAATGTCATAGCTCACAACGGATTCTACAATACCTCCATCGGCGAAAATCCCAACCGAATCTTCATCATTGGAATGTGCATCCCTGGAACCAAACCAGAGAGATGTTCAGATTGCATCAAAAGCTCAGCAGACGGCTTGTTACTGAGCTGTCGTAACCAAACTGTTGGTTATGTGTGGCCAGACTGTTGTATGGTTCGTTATTCCAACATCTCTTTCTCTGGATCACTCATTATGGAGCCGTCTCAACCTGTGTCCAATCCCGCCGACATCGGCGTTGATTTGAAAGTGTTTGATAGAAGCTGGGACGAGTTAATGCTCCGTACGATCATTGCAGCATCAAATGGATCATCATCATTTGCACATAAGTACTATGCAGCTGAGA